>VZUI01044955.1:70000-112500 GCA_013401135.1 Cettia cetti
ATGCTGTGCAGCTCCTCCCTCCTTGTGCAAGCACAACAGGCAGCAAGATTTATTTTTCAGGCCTCACAATCAGCCCTCTCTAATCTAATTACCAGATGCTGGGCTTTATGCAGCCATTTCTTAAGTACCTATAAAATGAAGGCCAGAAATCACATCACAAACCTCCTCCAAGCCACTTGGACCACATTTTTTGCTGCTGTGTGCTGCGCACACTCAGTGGTGTGAGATGGTTGCAAAATGATGCTGATTTCGAGGTGGCAGGGCTTCATTTGGCTTGCATGGCTTTGAATGAGTCAAACTCACAAGAAAAGCCTGCCCCTGTGGTTTACTGACATCTCAATCACTTTGGGGCCTGGCTCTCCAAGCTCTGTGAACCTTCAAGTTTGATCTAATTTTCCATTGTAGAACTACTATAAATACTGAACCCTTGGGATTTGCAAAATTAATTTGGTTCGAATCTAAGTGTTATTTTTATTACTTCTGTTTTTACATGCCAACCTTGGTGTTCAACATATAAACTCGGTGCTCATCTTTAAAGGCTTTTACAGTGGGAGCACAGGCACATTCCAGGCTGCCTGCTTGCACTCCCTCTGGGCAGTGGGACACCCCTCTTATTGCATCCTCTCCTGAGCACATCTCTGCTCATGCTGTGTTTATCATCCGCTTGTGGGATGATCAGTGTGCTCAGGAAGAAGCTGTAGACATGCTCAGGTTGGAGGAAATCCTGGTGAAGGTTCTGTTGCACAGGAGTGTTCCAACAAAGCCTGGCTGAAAAGTGGGCAGTAGTGCACATGTGCTCACAGACCCACTTACAGAGTCTGGGTCTGATGTTGGTAAGGGCAGATGCCATAATCATGGCATTCTCTGGGATGGAAAACATGGCCATGTCTGCAGTGGTCAAAGAATAGGGGAGAATCAAGCTCAGGGGTAAAGCTAGGGAGGCCAGAGGCTTCCTCTGAGGTGTAACTTTTCTTTGAAACAAAAGAAAAAAAATTCTGAGATCTGTTTCTACTTGAAAAATAAGGGCACTCAAGGATATGGTTTCTTAAAATGTAATGGTGGGGGCAATGTAAGCAGCAGTTTAATCAGGAAAAATTTGTGTTGTGCTTGGAGCTGAAACTCCCTGAATTTGAGGACAAAACCCCTGTGGCTGTGAGCTGAGCCAGAAATTTTGCCCTGGAACTAGGATTTCTTGATGCCTCATCTTCTTGCATCGAATGTTTTCAGGTAGTGCATTTCTTTCTATTCCATTGCACAGTCCTAATTCTACTCTGCAGCATTTCAGGACTCTAACATTGTAAAATGTGGGTTCAAACACGATCTTTTTCCATAGGAATGTGTTAAACAGGCCATGAAAAGCCAGCATGATCAAAAGATGTTCTACAAACTATTGATATTTCACTGCTTCTTACCTTGAGCTTCTTCAGTAATTCACCATATCAGAAATACAATATTTGTAAGTTCTTTTTCATAAAGGTCTTTATGGGTTTGGAAATTTAAACACCGCAGAGCTGAAGTTGAATTGGAAACCAAAAGTCTCTAAGCTTGTACATCTTAGGGAGAAAAAAAATTCAATTAAGTGGGATTTTAGCCGTTTCAATAAAATTGGACTCTCCCTTTTCAAGATAAGGGTCCTATAGAGCTGCAGCAACCTTTATGTGGCAGGAATATCCACTTCTACTAAATGTATAATCCTAGCTCAGGATACAATACACACAACAGGAAATCAATGTATAGTAGAATCAATTTGAAAATATAAAATAAACTAATATATAAGTGGAAAATTGACTTCCTATGGATTAAAAGCAGCACAAATGGTAGAAAAATCTGGCTTTTTAACAGGAGGAGGTGGGTGGTAATACTAATGCAACTGATTAACTAGCTGGACTCAAGGTGCTGTGTGTGCACATAGATTTTTTTTTCCTTTAGTAAAAGGATTCAAAGAGGAAATAATTTATTGCTGCACTTTGCTCAGTGTTTGTCATTGAAAGGATGCCAACTGTGTACAGCACCATGAAAAAAGGGGAAAAGTAAAAGATTCGGAATGCATTATTTAAAATATCAGCACCATAAACAGTGTAGGATTACTGCAGGAATCCCATTATAGCAGTAGGCACATGGAAATGTTTCCATTACATTATCATAGAGGAGTTTATATCTCAGCCACTGAGATTTTTATTTTTTAAGGGAATTTAATGTTTGCATAATGTGCTGTACTGACAGTCTGGAAACTGGATGTCTCTTCTTTGCTGTCAGAACAGATACAAGGAGACATATAGGGAAATCTGCCCCCAGATTACCCAGTGCCATCCTCAGTACTGCCCCCAGCAGGTCCTCCCATATCTGGTTCTTCAGGCCATTTTCAGTTATTGATTGCTCTCAGGGCAATTGGTGATTGCTCTCAGGGACAGTGAAGTAGGGACAAACTAGATTGAGAGTAAAATGGTTTTTTATTTCTCATCTCTCAAAAAGGATTTGTGAGAAACATAAAGCAGAAGTGGAGGAGAGAGGGAAACAGATTATTAGCACTGGATCAATTCACTGGGATGTAACTTAATGAGTTAAACTTCAATAATGTGGAACTTTGCTGCCTGAACTCAGTCATCAAAGGGTGTGTTTGTGCAGATGAAGTCAGAGACCCTTACAGAGCTCTCATGGACTAAATGCCCTTGTGTTGTGAGCAGATTTTTTCTTTAATCTTTGTGTGTGGGAAATCTGCTGGAGTGGAGGGGTGTTATTTTAGCTTAATATCTAAATATTAGATATAATTTTAAAAAAATTAACTAGAATTCATTCCTGTCCAGAGTTTGTCGCTTTTGACCTTAATTCAATGTGCTGAGATGCATAGAAAATGATAGAGAGTGCATGAGTCTTGCCATCCAGAAGGGTTGTTATTGGCTAAGAGTACTTTAGGATGTTGGAATGGTTATTCTTTAGTGCTAGATTTATTCTGTTCCCTACATCTCATGTGACAAACAGCTCCACTTTTAAATGGGTCCTGGCATAAAGAAGAAAGTAGTCCAGATTTTTTTTGTTTGTAAGATTGTAACATAAACATCCACAGCTGTCAATGATCAGGGAAGTGCCTGGCAATCTGTATTTTCTGCAACTGGGACACGATTTTGTACTCAGTAATTCCCCTGCACTTTTCACTTTGTTTTATAAGGGTGGAGGAATCTCTGAAAAAAATGCATACCTACAGAATATATATGTTTTTAACAAAACTTAAATCTGCTAAACCTTCCAATTGAGAAGTGATGAAAACCCAGCTTGGTATCTTAAACAAGTCAGACAACCAAAAAAACTGTAGAGACTTTTAACACCTTATTAGCTGCATTAAGAATTGTTACTGCAATTGATGTTACCAGGATCTGTGATGTATTCACGTAATGAACTGCTTTTCAGGCATCCTGAGATGTCTCATATGTCAGTCTGGAGGCTGCGATCCTCCAAACAGATAGGAGTAATGAAGGTGTGTCTAGCACTAACTGAGCATGGAGTGCATTTAAAAAATGAAAACAATAATCATGCTAAATAGGACTGTTGCTGGGAGCCATTAGTATCTATCAGATGAGCTGTGGAGGCATTGACAGAAATAGTTTAATATATTGTCAAGGGTGGTTTTAAAGTGTTTCAACGCTATAGTGTCTGAGACACTTCAGGAAGCTGGATGAGCATTTTTTCATTCTCAGGATGTCCAGTCCTTTCTCAGGGACAGTAAAGTTTAGCATATGGAACTACCACCCAAGTAGCTCTGAATGGCTGAGGACTTTGTTGTTCCAGCTTTTAGGAGTTTAACAGATCTTCCACATCCTCTTGCACACCCTGCACTGGCCACGCTGTCCTGTGCCATCTGCAGCCTGTGTGCATGGGGTGACAGCTCTGCTTGTCTGCCAGGAGTGCCTCAGCTAAAGGAGGAAAAGAGCAGGGAAAACATGGAAACAGCACTGAAGGAAAAATGGAAGATATTCTTCAGTGCTGAGGATGGTTTCCAGCAGCACTGAGACCTTCCTGCTCCCTTCAGAACAGCCACAATTTATGCCTACGTTCTCCCTAGTTTTTCATAAGAGATGGGTAATTAAATTTATTATCAACAACAAGCTATGTTAAAGAACATACCCCTCATTGTTGCAAGGAAGGGTTGTGGTGGGAATTTGTTTTATAGGCATGTTGCTAAAACTCACTATTTCAAGTGTTGATACTGAGCTGGAATGAATGTTTTGAGGAAGCACATACATCCAAGGAAGCCTTCCAACCATGAATATTAATAAAGTCTGAGCTGAGATCCTGTGTGACAGATGACCAGCTCCATGCCATCCATTGCACTGCAACATGTTCTTGAGCCTCAATTTGTCAGCAATAAAAGTCAGCTTGCCTAAACCTTCTGTTAGGATAAGTTGCAGCATTGTATGCATGACGCGTATGATAGTGCAGCCCCTGAAAATCAGAGCTACACTGTGGATGAGTTTTGGCTCCCCAACTTCATCCCACTCATCAAATGACTCCAAAAGCACCTGGTGCAGTGTGTATGGACCCTGCACTGTGTTACATGGTAAAAATGTTATTGCAGGCCCCGCTGCTTCTGCCAGAAAGGAGGTTATAAGGAGGTGGAGGTTGCTCTCTTCTCCCAGAAAACAAGAGATGGAACAAATGGAAATGGCCTTAAGTTGCACCACAGAAGGTTAAAATTATATATGAAGAAAAATTGCTTCATGGAAAGGGTGGTCAAGCAGTGAAACTGGGAAAGTGGTGCAATTGCTGTCCCTGGAAGAGTTCAGAACACATGTAAATGTTGCACCTGGGAACATGGTTTAGTGGTGGGCCTGGCAGTGCTGGGTTAATTCTTGGACCCAGGGATCTTAGGGGTCTTGTCCAACCTAAGCAATTCTCTGATTCCTATATTCCAGATGTTGTGATGACGGTAGAGACAAGATCTTGGCAAGGAGATGGATATTTGACAGTAGAGTGCCCTTCAGGGTTTAATCATCATGCCCAAGTGCTGCAGTAACTGCTTTAAAGGCAAATAGACCAACAATTTTCTGGCCTTAAATATGACAGGGGGAGATTTCCTGGTCACTGGTGTGTATGCCAGTGTCTGGGGTCCTGTCTGGAGGAATAGGGACAATTTGAGAAGAGCTTGGATCAGATCAAGCTTCCAGAGAGGGATTACTGAGGGATTTTTGGAGGAAGGATAGCTAAAATAAAAAGCCATCCCATACATTTTAACTGTTAACCCATTACACCTGCATATATTTAAGTGATTGAATACACAGGAATTATGAATACATGGGGATTAAAGGGTGTTGTGCCAGGGAATTAAATATGAATATAAATAAAATCTTTTTTGGCTCATAGGAGTCTCTGAACAGTGTCTGTTGGGACCTGCTGACCAGAAGCCCTTAAAGGGCATTTTAAAACTCAGTCCAATGCAGAAGCTGGGTTAAATACACTGTGTAAGTGTTTCTGAAGGGAAAACTTTATGCAGATTGGCTCTCAAATGAGTGGGAGCAGAGGAATGTTACTACCATATTTATTCCAGCCTTTATATGATTGTACACTAATGTATACACATTATTAGTATTTATTTGTATTGCAGTAGCCAATAGCTACTTCTGCACTACATTTCTATTTTGCCAGCCACTGCATAAACCTATAATTAAAAAAAAATCCTGCTTTATAGTGTTTATATGGTCTCAGAAGATGATTTGTAAATATATTGTTGCTATCAGTTCTTTCTAGTTCTGCAGTATGGCTATAAGCACTTATGGAAATGTCTGTGAAGTAAAGAAATAAGTCTTAGTACAAGTTGGCATTCATCCATGAAGATTTAGATACCTAATTTATAAACATTTAGTAAATATGAATTAATCTTGACATGCTGGATTTTGTGCTGAATTAAATAATCATACTTACAGTCTATAATGCACTTGGACAATAGGTAAATTAGTCCTTCATTAAAAAATCATGAAGGAAAATGCATAATCTGCAGCAATACCCAGAGGAAAAATTACAGTTATTTGAAATAAAAACACTATTGTTAGCAAATTTGTGGAGGTTGATTTTTAGTTTGGCTTCTGGGTTTTTGTTGTTGTTGAGTTTTTTTTGAACGGTGTTATAGATCTTCCTGTGTATTGCCTCTATCATGAGACTTCCAGTTGAGAGTATTAACTAAATACCCAAGGTTTAATTGGAAATCTGAGGTAGAAAAACTGTAAATCTCCTTTCAGTCATTTGTCTCTGCACTGCCTGCTTCTCAGCGGCAGACAAAACAGTATGTGCTTTTACATCTGATTAATGCAAACTAAAGCTGTGATTAAAACATCCTTGAATTCTTCTGTCATACAGCACAATTTAAAATTGTGAATTATCCTTCAAAACAGCACAAGAGGTGCAATTGCACATTAGCATAACAGCAAACCTTATTTACACAAGCACAAATGTTGTGTAAATTGGCCTTTAAGTGGGTTTTAAATGGCAATCACTTGGTAGGTGTTTTCAGAACTGCTAAATAAAAAAAAATAGCTATAGTGCAATATTTTACAAATGAATACTTTTAATAGGCCTATTTTCAATTGAATTGACTATGAGAACAATGAAGGCAGAAAATGACAACAGTTATTTAATCTGGGATGCAATATAAATACTGGAACATTTTTAAATTGTTCAGCATCTTGTAGCAGAAAGTATTTGTGAAAGTCAAGTGGTTATTAAGCTTATGAACTCCCTGCCTTATGTGCAACCATAAGCTTGGGGACATACATAGATAAGGGTCAAGAGAAATTCAGACCAAGAGTGTCAGTTTTTATGATTTTCACAAGGCATGGACAGGACTGATTATTGCTCCTCATGGTGAGAAATTGCTCTCAACAGTTTCAGGGGGAAAGGGCTCCAAATCAGAAATAATCCCCATAATCCCAAGGGAAATGGCCAACAACCAGGGTGTAAGTCTGTGGATGGGACCCACCCAAGGGGACTGAAGGAGCTGCTGGAAGCGCTCACAGAGCCACTCTCCATCCTTTGCCAGCAGTCTGGGCTCGCTGAGGAGGTTCGGGGTGACTGGAGCTCAGCAAATGTGATGCCATCTACCAGAAGGGACAGAAGAAGGATCAGGGCATGATTGTCCCTCTGTACTCAGCACTGGTGAGGCCACACCTCAAAAACCTTGTTCACTGTTGAGTCCTTCACAAAAAGTAGGACATTGAGGGGCTGGAGTGAGTCCAGAGAAGGTCACAGAGCTGTGGAAGGGTCTGGAGCACAAATCTGATGAGGAGCAACTGAGGGAGCTGGAGGGAGCTCAGTCTGGAGAAAAGGAGGCTCAAGTGGGATCTTTTTGTTTTCTACAACCCCCTGACAGGAGGAGCCAGTGGGAGTTGGTTTCTTATTCCAAGTAACAAGTGATAGGATGATGGGAATGTCCTCAAGTTGTGCCAGGGGAGGTTTAGATTGGACATTAGGAAAAAATTCTTCACTGAAGAAATGTGAAGCGAAAAGCATTGGAACTGACTGCCCAAGGATGTGGTTGGATTCAACATTCCTGGAGGGGATTAAAAGACATGTAGATATTGCAATTGGTACGTGTGCCTCTTGGATGTTTCTCCTGGGTCAGAATGGGGCTTAGCTCACTCAAAACAAAGATTTTTCTTTTTTTCCTCTGATTTTGAACCAAATTCTGTAAGTAACTGATGATTAGCTCTGTCATGTGTGAAATGTGCTCCTTCATGGGCTGAAGAAGCCCACAACAAAGAGCAAGGGCAAACAGCTCAGAATGGGGAGCTCTGTTCATGGGAAGAGGTCAGCATTGGATGCTGTCCTGCTGTACCTGAAACAGAAAATTGAAATTGGATCCATTTGAATTCACCTGATTAAGGAAATCTTCCAAAGCTGCTGTCAAATACCTGGTATCAAATGCAAGGCATAAGATGATGGAACAAGAACATTTTAACAGAGGAGATGTCATTTGCTCTTCCTTTTCAAACAGCAATTATTCTGCCTGTGTACTCTGGATCAGCCATTGGAATTACACAAGCCTAAAACTTGCGTGAAATCAGAAACACAATTGTCTAAGGCTTCATTCTCTGCACCATGAGCAGGCAGCTTGCAATCGGCCCTGGTATATAAAGCCTATTTACCAGAGTGATGTTTAGAGGTTTTATGCTGTTGTATTCAAGCTAATATTTCAACTGATTCTAATCTCCTTGGATTCATATCCCACAGATGAAGGATTTGAATGAATTAGGCACTAATCAGCCCCGATAAGGTTTGGTGATGTTTGTCCTATGTTTGGCATTATGCCCCCTTTTTGTTTGTAATACATGCTTTTAATACTTACTAGTCTCTATTTTTAAGGTTTATTTACAGCTTTTGCTTTCTCTTCTGTTTCTCCCTTAGTGACATCAGGACTTGAACTAATAGTTATTTAGATTAATTTACTCCTGGGACATAGGTACAATCTAATTTCTGATGTAGTGGTTTCAGGCTTACTGTCTTTCATCTGATCAGTTCTCCCTCTGCTCCAAGAAGTTTTCACTTGGGATGCCAGTGCCCCTGCAGTATTTCAGTGCTAAGTGAACCATCACAGACCACCTTTATCCTATCTATGTTCTTACGGCTGTAATATTCATTTGCCCTTCATTATCCCCTCCCTAATGTGATATTTGATGGTCATTTTGTACCTAGCCTGAAAGCAACTGGGACTCTTGGGAGTCACCTGGTTTGAACCCACAGAAAGAGAAATTGAGGACATAAAAGCACCAACGACACATAAGACAATATTACCCTAAATTACCAAGAAAATGAAGGAAAAAGAAAGAACCCAAATTGTTTTCTTGTACTACACAGAATTTTGTTTTGAAACGTAAATGGCTTGAAGTTTTAGCTGCCCTCCTTGACTTCCAGGCCAAACAGAGCAGATCCCTTTGGATTAGGGTTTTCAGTGCCTGCACAGGCACGTGGCAAACCCCACCCAGATGCCATGTGCAGCAAGCTCAGCCTTCAGGCAAGGAAAGGGGATCCTCTTGGAGGCACATCGAAGTCTAGCAGATCCTACAGTCTTTATCATAACCTGTCATAAATAACTGTGCCTTATGAAATCCTTTAGATTCCTTTCTCCTGCTTTTCCCACTTGAAGGCTTTTCCCAAATCTCAGAGCTCTGAGGTGAATTCTTTTAATTTTCAGTCTAAATTTATAGCCAATTTGAATTTTATCATTTGAATATTATTTATTCATATGCATTTGCTGTTGTGCCAACTTCACTCTTTTGCCTAAATAGATTATCTACCTGCTGGGGAAGATGTTCCTTTGATGTATTTATAGGGAGAACTATATCACATATCTGCCATCATTTTGCTAGGCTAAGCAAAGCTCTCTTAGAAAGGCCTCCATTTCTCAAGATACCTTCATAACTTTTCTTTGCCTCAGTTCAGTGTGAACTTGTCTTTCTTGGATGTGATTTCAGGAATAATATTCCTTGCTTTAATGTTAAGTCTGGTTGATACATACACTATTTTATTAGTTCAGCTTAAAAATATATTATCTGATACAGTCCAGTGCAATGAAAAGACAAATTGCAATGTTGGACATGGACATACCAAGTTGTCTTCTCAGTCATTCATCAGCCCCCTTTTGGAGCTTTCTTGAAAATAATAAAAAAATGTGATCCCAAAGCCAAAGCAAAAATTTTATGTCCCTCCATTTATCAAGAATGAACTTCAGTCTGATCTTCTGCTGTCCAAAACATCACCCAGAGACCTGCCAAGAATTCTCAGCACAGTACCAGCAAGCTGACCAAGCTCCATGATTTAATATTATTACTAATAACAATCGTAATAATAACAGCAGTATTAAATCCTTGAAAGAAGAAGTACAATCCAATTTGCTCCATTTTTTAACTGTCTCCTCAGTGAAATCTCCTGAGCTTTTCCTCCAAGCTCACCCCAGTGGAAAGATCATGAGTTCAGTCTTCCAGCAAAGCAGCTCATCCACACTTAAGCTCACGTAGACAGCAATCTCACTTTACAACTGAGGTTAATCGGTCATGGCTGATGAGCTTTGTTTAATGAAAGGCCATTTATATAGTACCCTTTGGATAAAGGCTCTACATTTGAGCATTCTAGAAAAGCTAAGTGAAGGAAATAAAGAGACATGAGAGGGGTTAATACCAAGGGGTTTGTTTTTCTGCTACTCTTTTTCCCAAATAAATACTATGAAAGAAAGATTTGCTTCTGGGGGATTTATTATTACTATCCCTTCTTCGTGTATTTACTTCCTCAGACCCCAGGTGTGAAGAGGGACTTCCATGCACTGCCCAGAAACTTGCAGCCAGCTGCATTTAATCTGAGCAGCAGCGGCTGCTTGAGATGAACATATTAAAAATTAACTGTCTGGGTTGTATGGGTTGTACATCTTCAATCTGAACCCATCTCTAAAATTTCCAGTACTGTTCCACTGTTTTATCCTCTGAAATAATGTAAGGTCAGAGTGTTAATCACTCATTTTTACTATGCTGCTAATGCAGCTTTTAAATTTCAGCCCTGTTTGTGGTTTTTTTTTCCTGTTATGCTGAAAGCAATATAAAAATAATTAAAAAGAAACTTAGCTTCCACTGTTCTGCACTGGTACCCAGCGCTACCTGGCAGACCTTTAAAGTGTCGATTCTGCATGACTAATTGATTGCTTCATCTGGGGTTAATTAATTAATTAGTAGCAGAGCTGCATTAAAGATTGGAGGCATTCAGAACTCCCATAATGGACAGGAGCTTTATTAGTACATAAAATGAGTGTTTAAAATCCGCACAGCAACTAATATGCTCTTGAGGCTTTCATTAAACAAACCTATAAAATTACTTGCTTCATTATGTATTTTAGTTACTTTCTTCACATTGTACGGTATCTCTTCACCTTTTTCTTTTGCCAGCCAGTTTTAAGTGCCTATTTGAAATCAATTTCTCTAATAATGGGCTTAATGAGCTCATCAATTAAGGCTGCCATAATGGAATGTAACTGTGTGGTTTCAGTTATCAGTTAAACTCTGGAACTAATTTCCATGCTTCATCTATCAAAAATGATTGGCTAATATTGTTTAGCTTCTGCTTTAGGATGATAGGGAGACCTCGGGCCCTTCTTCACTAATGTCCGAGGGGCTGAATTTCTTCTTGGAGAAGCAGAGAGGGAGGGAGGCGAGGTGGGATGGAAAGAACAATGAATGGAGAGATTTGGGCCTCTATCTGGATCTGGAGTAAGTGTGATCCTGTATTTCAATGCCAGCATGGTAATTAGTAGTAATGGATTACATTTTCAGACGTATTAGATAAAATGATCGTTCCACATGAAAAATCCCATTATGAGTTTCTTACCTCTCGCTCCCTCTGTCTCTCTGCTGCCTTTACTTGCTCTCTCCATTTTAATAACCACTGCCCTTTTCTGTGACCCCTTTAAATAATGGCATAAACGGTCAATAGACCTAAACATATAAATATTTCCTTAAAACAATGCCCTCACATTTATAGCAGCCAAACCTGAATGTTGGGAAATGTTTTCTCTGCACAGGAAAGAGTAAATACCTCAACAAACACAAACATCTATCAAGCCAAGAAAATACCCACATTAAATGGAGTGTAAAAAAATTTTTTTAGGAAATATTGTTAAAAAGCAGAAAAAAACCCAGAGAATCACAGTTTTAAACTTCTGTCTCCTTAATTTATGAACACTAGGAATATTTATCTGTTCTTGCTGTTAAGATTAGATGTGTCCAGGTAAGCACATTCTACGTTCTAATCTGGTGAGATTTTACTGATTTTCTTATATAATCAAAATTTTCCAGGTTAACAGTAACAAAATTTGGCTCACAACCCTGATGTTGACTGAAATGTTAAAAACTCCTTAGCTGTCAGAAAGGCTGTGTGAACTCTGTTGTGACTGTGTTTACTTCTCTTACAATGGCATCTGTGCTCTTCTAGGCATTTTCCATGTGTTTGTAAGGGATGAAGGAAGGAGATATTTTAGAGGGAGAAAGACAGAATAGAGGTTGGCTGGAGCAGAACAGTAGGGATTTTTTTTTAATATAGGCCCTTTAGATTCAATGTAATGGGCCCCTTTTCAAGTAAGTGACTTGAAACCAATGGCACCCATGTGAGGGAGAAGATTGTATTTAGGTGTCAGAACCTGGCTGCTACTTTTATTTTTGAGACATGAAAGTTCTGTGTTTGTGGACTATTACCCAGTAAAACTCAAAACAGGAAAAGTAAATAAGTACCAAAAATGCCACCCAAGAAATAGTCCAGCTGAGAATTGTTCCTCAAACTTTGTTTTAGAGAGCTTAGGAGGGGAGATGACTTTCAGCAGGTTATCAACTGGAGCAAACCAAAGGGGGTCTTTGAAGGTAGAGGAGGATTTTGTGAAGATTTCCTTCTTTAAGGGAGTGATTAGTATCTGGCTGTTGCTCTGAAAGTCGTTTTGTAATTGATTGTGCATTAATTTTCTGGCTCTGATCTTGCACCAACGCTTACAGTTGACTTATGTGAACTGTGCTATTTTTATCAAGTAAACTTTCCTTGCATGAATAAAACTAATACGGCAAAGATTCTTCTTGTGGAGCAGCAGAAACTGTGGTAAAGCAAAAAAAAAATTAGTTTTCAGCCTTTTTTATAATAACCATTTTAAATAATCAAGCTCTACAGTACAACAGTGAGCTCTGTCATACAGGTAGAAAGTATTTTATTTTCAAATAAACAAGATTTTCAAATACTTTAAAGATAGTCTTTGGTACAAAAATTTCATATGCTTTGTATGTTTTCCTTCAAGGTAGATTTTATAGACAACTATAGAAACAGTGTGTTGACAAAGAAAATTTCAAGTGAAACAACTCCAAATAGTTCCTATAATTCTCTTGTGCATTTTTAACTATTTTCATGATTCATAACTTTTCCAAGAAAAATGTATTCTTTTCCAAGAAGTATTAGTGAAGGTTGTACCTAACTGAAGATTTAATGCCTCTTCACTTTCAGTTTGAGATGACAAAACTTAGGAAGCCCAAAATTTCTCAAGATGCTTAAAAACTAAAACAAGCATCCTTTAGTTACTTGTTATACATCATAGAGGAACTGAGTCTCAAGCTCAGTTTTCTTTTCCAACTGAGATGATTTTAATGCCTCTGATGCAATGTACCTGCAACATTTGTAAAGCCAATGTCATTCTAGTGCTGCAACTTATAAAATCACAGTCAAAGAGAAATGCCAGTGATAGATATAAGGTTGTACAGTTAAATACCATGCTCTGAATTCTGATTCAGCTCTTGATTCTTTTGTAGATCCCTCTGAACATTCAGTCTTTTAAAATCCCTTACTTCTTGACTAGCTAGTGGGGATAGGGTGAGCCTGTGCCCCCACTTTGTCTGCAATTGATTTTTAATTCTGCTCTTGAAAGCATTTTTCTATCTCTTTGATTTTACATTTACAAGCAGGCTGAAACCTCAGTTTCCCAAGGATTGCCTCCATCTCAACCTCCATCGTGTCCTTGCCTTCCCCACAACCACTGCAAGGAGCTTCCGTGGGCTGTGGTTTGCCCCTTTTCCCTCCTCTGGAACACCAGGTCAGGAACAAGGTGGGCAAGGATCTGACAGTGGGACCAGCCCTTTTTACAAGAGCCATAGGCAGCAGCATGTCCTCAAAAGCAGAGATCTTCTTTGGCAAATCCTAGAGTAGGAGAGGACTCAGTGAATTCCAATTGTTTGCTGCTGATTTGTAACCTTAAAGGCAGAAAAACATCATTTTCTTAGTACCTTGTCTTAGGACCTGCACTGGCCTTTGTTCTGCTTTATCCATCCCATACTCTTCGGCTTTCATTTTTTTTAAAGACAAGGTGACTTGTAACCAATTCCAAAGAAGATAGCAGCTTTATTCTGAATCCTTGATGGCTTCTCCCCCCCCCCCCCACTTCCCTTTAAAATAATATTGCTATTATTAGAAGGCATTCAAAACAGGGAGACAGTGTCACTGTCCACCACGGTTTCATTCCCTGTGCTTAGATATGTGCTATACCTTTGTCACAGGATAAGAGAAAGGGTACATGGCAGGCCTCAAAGCTCTGCATGAAAGAGCTCTAAATAATAGTAATAATAGGTATTTTTAAAAGTCTGTCTTTAAGGGTTGAGTGGGCTCTGTGTGCCCCATTTACGCCTTTTTAATTCTTGAACAATAGCTGTGGGGTTTCTTTTGCTGCAGCACGGGAGTGAGGTTAAACATTATTTCTGTAACAGCCTTTTGTTTCCAGCTCCCATGGAGAGAGGGGGGAAAAATTGAGATAAAGAAGTGTTATTAAAATTGTGACACACGGCTCTGGGAGTACGTTAAAGATAGAAGGAGCCAGGACGTCAGGAAAGAAATAATGAAATGCAAAAATCACCCAGACTGACAATTGGGAGCCTATGTAGCAGCTTAGCCTGTTGGTCCAGGGCTATTTGTCATAATCAGCAGCACTTTTCTCATTAGCAAAAAGCCATTACCAGTGGACTTTATCAGCAGCTGTGAGTTATCAAGGGGCACACAGCAATCCTAGCGTGTAGTCGTGGGGTTCAGCCGGGGTCCGGCTGCTTTAATAAGCCGCCAACTCTTTCCCCAAGTTCCCAGTCAGGTGTCAGTGCCATTCCTGGTGAGGCAGCCGAGTGCGGTCTATTAACCACCTCACTCCAGCCCCTTCCCACTCCCCAGCACACGGGCAGAGCCTCTGCCCCTCCTCCTTGCCTTCCCTTCCCTCCCAACCCGCTCAGGGACCAACTGGGCTATGTCTTCACCACTTGCCCGGACCAACCCTTCTCCTCCCCTGCTCTTTTACAGTCTGTGCTGCTGCTCAGTCTCCTTGCAGCCACCAAACTGTTCTTCTCTTTCTTTCTCCCTCTTCTCCATTTTCTTTTCATATAAAGCCCTACCTACTCCTTTTTCTTTGGCCTCCAGTGCCAACTGCTTGGAGGTGCCATCCCATTCCTGCACATGAGCAGTACAGGTTGGATTTTGGAGGAATGCCTCCTAACCTGCTCCAGCTGTTGTGGGTCATCTAAAGTAACATGGTAACCTGGCTGTGTCTGAGCTCAGAGGGAGATTTTCCTTCTCTACCCTGTGTTCTGTGTGTCCTGTGAGACGGATAGTCCTATCATACTCTCTTAGGACATATTTAGACTTTTCTTTTCTGTAAGTATTCTCTGTGATCTTTTCCAGAGGTCATATCTTGTCTCCAACAGGCAGCTAGAGAAAAAAAAATTGCCCTTTTTCTGTCCAGGCTGTGCTGTCATTATGATGGGTGGCATTGAGCAGAGGTGACCCATGGCAGGTCCTGGGCCTAGAGCAGGGGTAGGAACATCTTCCAGGCTGGGAAAACTGGAGCTCAGCACCAGCTTGACCCACAAATATCCTTTCAGTTCTGCTTGGATAGAGACATCTAGGGAGAGGAAAGAATGTATCCAACAACTTCATGAGGCGCATCCAAAGTGTCCTTTTATCCCAAGGAAGGAAAATGGGTCTCCCCTGCTCTCCTTTTCTTCAAATAGTAGTAAAATAAATGTTTTGCTTAAGCTGTTGTAAGGAACTGCTCCTTTGAATAAGAGGAAATTCAAAGCAATTTATTGCCAACTTCACTTTCTTCACTGAGACTGGAATGGGAAATTTGAGCTATTTTAAGAAAATATAAAATAGTAGCTTGGTCAATGCGCTGGGAGGTGAACATGTCCATCTGTATATGGTCATAGTGCTCAGTGCACTGCTCCACCAGAGCCTACTGGAATCATTACAGGTCATGAACTGAAGGATTTGAGTGGATCTAAAAATCTAATGAAGTCAGTGAAAAGTCTCTCATTGACTTCAGGAGACTTGACAGAGGTGCTAATTGAGGGGAAAAAATACAGTCTTGCAAAAAGCTAAAAATTATTCTGGTAAAAACAAATCCCTGTACTTGAAAGAGGTATGCAAATGTGAGATGTTCTAGGTTGATTTAAGGACATCCCTATTTTCCATCCTGTGTTTAAATTGGCTCTAAACACACTCTTGACTATACTAATTTAAATTGATGCACAAACTTAAATAATTGATGCTGTCAGGGATTTGAAAACATCTGCAGAGACCACGGGTAGCAGTAATTTCACCTTGCATTGGAATTTACCATTTAGTTACCTGCACTAGAAGTGGCTCTCTTACAGAGGCATGGACCCAGGGCATGGATTATCAAAACTCTTCTAGGCACTCTGAATTGTTCAACAAATCTGCTGGTTGCCCTCCTTGGGTTATAACAGGAGCAGATGAATGAGTTTGTCAGGAACTTCAATTATGTAGAGAGGTCATATCATCTTGGCCTGCCTGATTCTACTGTCACCTCTCCTGCATCAACATCAGAAATAAAATCTCAGGGGGAAAAAATGGATCTTGAGTTGACAAAACACTTGTTTAGCTTAAAAAATATTAATAATATTCTGACTTTATATGACAAAGTTAAACCGCTGAAAGGTTTTACTGAGCCAAGGCAGCCCCAACATATGATGCTTTGAATATTTGTAAATAGGAGATTTTTAATAGTATCATGACACTTTTTTTTAAATACACTACTATTGCACAATAAGAAATTGATTCAATCTTGTCTGCAATGTGCACCACTATCTCAGATAGGCTGTAGGAAATTTTTTCCGCAATTGTCCTATGGCATGGATAAGTAAATGTCTCATTTGGTGTGAAAAAATACTAAAACCATCAACAGGTTCTAGCTTTTGGAAACTGGAAGGAGCAGCCAAAAGAGAAGACTGCCTTCATGCTCATTTTTTTCCCTTCTTATTTAAGTTCTATGAAGTATTTTTGAGGTATTGTCTAGGAAATCATGTTATGCAGGAGCATAAACCAATAACTAGGTTGCATGAGACCATAAAAAAGTCTACAGTGTTGGGGCACAGGGGCAGTGCCTGGTGTGGTGGGAGCAGCCCTTAGCTCACAGGTGCCAGAGAGCCAACAAACTTGTCAGCTCCGAGGAGAAGAAGGGTGAAGAAGGTATCTAAAGAAGGACCATTGGTGGCTCTAAATATATTGAGGAGAATTTTCCATCCCTCTTTTCTGATATCTTAACCATACATCTACAATGAAAAGGTAACTGCTGAGGTTTTATATACCTATATACCAAAGAGAATACCCACTCCTTTGCAGGCACTACTGCTTGGAAACATCTGCCAAAAGCTTGTTCTCCCAAGAAATTCACACCAAACGACTGGCTGGGTGACTACTGGGTTAGTAGGAAAGGAGGCTCAGGGATCAGACTTTTGTAGACATTACTTTCCCTAATATTAGCAGTACAGGCAAAAAACCTTGACTCTTTTTTTACCTTTCCCCTAGCACTTTGGGGATTTCTTTCTGTTTTCAACAAGTAACAGGCAGCTGAACTTAATGATCGTTGTAAGTCAATTCTGACTGAATTATTCGTTTCTTTAATATGCATATTTCACATAAATTTATTCTGTTATCTGAGATTACAGGGGGAAAACAGGTTGTTCATAGTTTGGAAAAGTTGTCAATTTATTTGCACTGTGAAGAGCTGAGATATG
Organism: Cettia cetti; assembly: GCA_013401135.1. NCBI lineage: Eukaryota > Metazoa > Chordata > Aves > Passeriformes > Sylviidae > Cettia > Cettia cetti. The sequence continues at coordinate 87,565 of VZUI01044955.1, forward strand.
AACATCTGAAACACAAGCAAATCAATTCTGCCTCAGCAAGGAACACCGAACACCCATTGACTTCTCCAGCAGGGGTGAGTGGTTAAGGCAGGAGGGAGGGAACAGGGCCCCCGAGTGTATAATGCAAATTCTAGCAGATTGTCTCCATTCAAGGGAAAATCAAGGACAAAAAAAATTTTCTTCTGCTTCCTATTGTGTTTTTCTTTAGTGGCTTTTGTTAAAAGCACAGGGGAGTTGACCTTTGAATACTTTCACCTCTATTAAATTTTAGGATTTGCTGCAGGAGAGTGAATGCAATATTTTAATGTAAGATGTTTTACACCTCGTTTGGGGTGTTTTGTCTAATGGTCTCTGTCATTTGGATCTGTGCAGCACTATACCTCAAGGTATTGTTTAATGCAAATTTTCATATCCTAGAAAAGATAAGAATCTGCAGGGAAAATGCTACAATTTCAGTGAAATAATAAGCATCTTACATTTGAGATGTTTATAAGAAAGAACCTGATCAGTAAATGGCATTTATGTAAACTTGAACTTTTTTTTTGTAATTGAGCACAGAAAATAAATAATCTTATTATTTATCTTGCACATTGGTCCACTTTAAGACAGACAGATGCATCTTGTAAATGGGACTGTAATCTCAACCATGAGAATCAGCAAAGGAATTGTTCTCAAGAGACAGAATCAGAAGGAAAGAGCTGGAGGGGAAATCACTCACTTTCCTTGAGCAGTACTAGCCCAAAAGAAAGAAAGAAAAAAAAAGAGAGAGAATGATCATATCACATCTATTCTTCTGGACAGAACTATAACCAAAGAGTTGTGATACTAGGGTTATTAAATATTTCAGATAATACACATTGACCCTGCAACCCATTTGATTCTCTCCCCATGTCTGTTCCTTGATTTTTTTCCCTGAAGATTACTAGAATTGTTCATAGAGTAGAAAATCAGCTCGCCTTTTGTTCAGACTTAAGTACAGCAATCACTAATATCTTTATTATTATTATTATTTTGCATAGACAGCTTGTGCAAAACAATGTTTGACTTGGATAAATGTAAGAAATGTATGATAATCTGAGATAATACTATAGCATAAGATGAAAGGGTCTGAGCAATGCTAAGAAAAGTATAGAAGTATTAATGGAATTCCAACAGAAGGAAATATGTTATATGATACTGCTGCAAATATAAAAGTCTACTTCTTATATTAGAAAAATACCTCATAGGGAAGCAGCGCTTGGCTCTGCTCCCAATTCAGCAATTAACTTTGTGACTTAAACTTGTATTTCAGTGTTTGGCTGCTTTGGATTCTTGCAGTACTCACCAGAAGTGAATATTCACAGCTGTTCATTGAGTCTGAGGGCAGAACCATATCTGTGAGTCAGCAGCACAGTTCCAGGTGTGCTGCAGCCACTGCTCTGCCCATGCTGGGTGTAAATAACAGCCTCTATGTGAAGTAATGGATGTCAATTAAAGAGGCCTGTGTTAATTAAGTGTGTGGCTATAGACAGCTCAGTTTCAGCTGTGGGAGGAATAGAATTAGTATAGCAACTTCTGCATTAAAAAGTGCAACAGGTTGAATGAATTCCCCTGGTGTCAAAACCATAATCCTAAAAAAAGTACAGTGTAAATTAAGATAGAACTTGGATTTGGTAATTTAGCTTCTGTCCAGAGGAGGTACTGGTTTATAGACCCTTATGCCAACTGGAGACAAGCCTAGAGAACCCCACAGCTCTCCTTATGCAATACAAACACTCATGTATTCCCCCAAGCTTTTATGGAAAGATGCAGGCGCTTTTTTGGAAGTGCTGAAGCTTCTGAAGGCTCTGTGTGTGTGACTGGTTCTGTGTGTCAGCTTACATGCTACCAGCATCTCCAAGCAGCAATACTCCTTCTGAAAGACAAGTATTTGTGGACAAACATGATCTTTGCAATTTATTCTGTGCATCTTGAATATTGTGATGTTTTGAGTGGCTTGGCTTTCCTGGCAGAGCTGATGCCATATGAGATCCCCTTTTATAAGAATGACTGAGTGATGCAGAGAATTTAAGTGACAGGTCATTCTCTTCTAAGCTTCCCCTCAGCCAGTCTCAATTTGCAGGAGGAGATGGAAAGGGAAACAGGGAGTGAGGTGCTTTATAAGGACAAAAATCACAGATGTGAGGTGGAGGACACCATTAGACAATCTAGTCCACAGACTTCCAGGAAGAGGATGTACTTTATGTAGTTTTCCAGGAGATTCTCAAGAGTGACGATGACAATGGGATGAAGAATCACTAATGGAGATGAAAGTGGTGATGCAAGAGGGAAAAGCCCAGATATAATGGGAGTCTGTTCCTCCTTTGCATTATTCTTACCTTGCTCTAGCTCCCTGTACCACATCAGAAAGCTGGAAGTACCTGGAAGAGGTGATCCCAGACAATTTGTAGGGAAGTGTTCCCAGTAACCTCTGCCAACTTTTGTGCAATCATTGTGCCTATTCTTATTACAGAACACTGTCCCTTTGGCAGTCTCCATGGATATCAGTTCTTTGAGCTTGGTTGGATTCTCTTCCAAGTTACTTTTCTTGGAGTCCTAGATTATTGTCCTTGACTTCAGAAAGTATCTCTTTTTAGACTGGATATTGAAATATCGACTATGAAATGAGAATATTAAGCAGGGAAATAACCAGTTACACCCACACTGATATGATCTATAGTTAAACACATGTAAAATTCTTAGGTGCATTGATGTAAAATTTGTCTCTGTTGCCCCCTTTTCAGTTTCTTCTTATCAGCTGAATCCCCTTATTTTCCACCTTCAGCTTTGTCTCCATGAAATCCTGTCCAATATGTCACTGCTTCTCCATGTTTTTGTCATGTTTTTTGGACAATCTTCACTGAACTAATAAGATTAGAGAAATTTCTGACTAGTTTTGTGAAAACAGGCAGTAGGGAAGGGAGTAACCCTTTGTGAGAAGTGGTTCTCTCTCCTGAAAAGCCTCTTTTATGAGTCCCATGGAAATCAGTGTTGAATTTTATGTCTAAACTCGTCTTTGAGAATCATGTAGGAGGCCCTGCTGCTATGTGACACCTTCAAGCCTTAAATACCCTGCATTTTACCATACTTTCTTTCCTAAGGTCTCTTAAAATTTCAGGTTATTTTTAAACTAATATTCTCATTCAGATTTGTATCATCAGAAAAAAAACCCAACCCTCTAAATAAGCAGAAAATATCTAGTACTTCAAAGCTTTTTGCTTTATCCCAAAGTAGCTGACCCAACCTTTAGTTTCACAAGTGGCATACTTTCCCCTCCTGCCCGCAGGGGTGTGCCAATGAGAAAAGGCTGCAGCCTTAGTCTTTATTATTGCACCTTGTTATGCTCAGGTTTCTTATTTATTTCCCCCAGGATTTAAAAATCTTGAGGAAAAAATCACAAAACTGCTTAATCAGTGGTGAGTGAACAAGTGCAGCCTCCTGAAAGAAACAGAAGCGCCTGGGGTGCAGCAAGTTCATGATGGCATATTTCTCTTGCCAGAAAAAAGCAAGGAGACTTCAGCAACATGCACTTCAGGACCACGAGAAATAGAGAAGCTTTGCCCCATTCCCAGAAGGTTAATGGGCTTTGGCACTAGCAGCCCAGTGGGGAACACCAGAATAAAACCTGGTTTCTCTGAAAATCCTCAGGGCTGCTCTGCAGGCAGTCAAACTGAGGATGTGGCAGCGTTCATGTGCACTCCCATCTCCCACCCTGTCTCAAGAGCACACAGAAACTTGTCTCTAGGTATGGAGATCTTAAACTATTTTAAAAAACACCTTGCCTAGGCCAAATATCTTGGGCAGGGGTTTTGTCAGGTACAACTGGCCTGGGGGAGGTGAATGTCATAGAATCATTGGATGGTTTGGGTTGGAAGGGACCTTAAAGGTCATCCCAATCCAACCCACCTGCCATGGGCAGGGACACCTTCCACTATCCCAGGTTGCTCCAAGCCCTGTCCAGCCTGGTCTTGAACACTTGCAGGGACGGGGCACCTGCAACTTCTCTGGGCACCCTGTGCCAGTGCCTGACCACCCTCACAGTGAACGATTCCTTCCTAACATCTGATCTATGCATATTCTCAGTTTAAAGCCATTCTCCCTTCTCCTATCACTACATCCCCTTGTAAAAAGTCCTTGTAAAAGATGTAGCACATGCTGCAGCCAGGACAATGTCAGGCTGCCCTTGTGTTATACATGCATATGCAAGTTTGAATTTCTTGCAAGAAAACAGATTCCATCCCTTGAAAAACTTTGCCTCAGAATAGTACAATCAGTTGGAGCAGAGGAGTTACCACCCTGAGCCAAATGAATGCCAGCACCCAGTTCTGATGCTGGCCCAGACCAGCTGCTTACAGGGACAGCTGAGAGCCCTGCGGGAGACTAGTCTTTGTTAGGATAATGTGGGAAAGGATAAACCTCATTCTAACCTTTAACAATTAGAATTGTTTTCAAACCTGAAATAGTCAGTTCAACACACCTTTCTGGTTTTGTGTCTGTAATTCCAGCTGTACTCTGAACGCTTTTTATTAGCAATATAAAGCCAATACAGCATAAAGCTGATTTAAAAGAAATTTGTGTGGATGTAAGTGCTGTTGTCTTCACCGCAGGGAAAGGAAAAGGACCCCCCTCCTTCCTCCTAGTCAGTGAGACAGCAATCAGACACGTACACCTTATGGGAAATTAAGAAGTACAGAGACAAAAATAGTAAAGAAACTCCCTCAAAATGGCTACTGGAACCTTACTGCACTGAAGCTGACAGGAATCTTTCCATGTATGTCCAGATGTACATGCATTTCAGCCAGGCTCTATGAGACTAGTCAAATGATTCACTAATATTCCAGTGTTAAATAGTTTAATTATTTTACTTCTCTTCATGTTAAATTTGAGAGTCTAACAGAAATGAAGCAAACCACCAAAAAGAAGAGGCTGGATTCCTACTGGTTATTTCCCTTTCCCAATGAAACTAGAGTTTCAAATAGAAAACAGGGGAATAAAGCCTGTGGCTGTGACAGGGTTAATAGTAAAGACTTTTTTTTCGTTTGAAATGGCTCCATGGTTCGAGAATGACTCTTTGCTTCCCCTCTTAATCTGTATTTTACGAGTGAGAAGCTTTGCATTATGCAAATCGTTAGATAGGAACAGGTGACATTTCAGCAAAGAACATGATCAGCGGCCCGGGCCTGGATTGGGCTGCTGATTTATACATTAGTATTTGTCACAAGGATCGCAAGTACTTCAGACTACACTCTGCAATTTGCTTTTCTATTTTTTCCTCCCCACAGTCCTTAAGGTGGAAACTTCATCAAAGTATTTAAAGCACACAGGTTGGACCAAAGGGAGCGGATTTTGTTCTGGAATCAGGGCTGAAACAGCACAGTCTTGTTTTGATGGCTGTTTGCTGGTGTTAACTGTCACTCTGTGGTTTAGGTTTGCTGGAGCTCCTGCACATCTGCACGGCTCCAGATCCAGATGCTCTGCAGCAGGAAAACCTCCTGGTATTCCACTGGCCCTACTGCAAATTGGGGAAATGTGAAGGACAACCTGGACTTTTATTTAAATTTTATGAACAACAAAAACAACAGACATCCTCAAAATGAAAAACGTGTCAGAAATAAGTGCAACTATTACTTGTCCATTTTTATTTTTTCCCTTCTGGACCTTCTCTAATGGCAGGCAGGCTCAATAGAGATTGATTTGGATGCCATGAGATACATTTTGGACTGTAAATTATTTCTGAAAAAAACCCTACTGGAAAAAAGAAGGGGATTTACTGCCATTGAATTTAACATCAGGAACAGTTGTTTTTCTTCCTTTCATCTTCTAGTTTTCTACAGCATTTTGCTTTTTGCTTTCATAGTGGCTTTGCTCTTGCCCTGCTAATGCTTTAAATTATATCAGTAGCTTAAATCAGGGAACAGGAGAGATTATTAGGTGGTCAGAGTGTCATTCAATAGCAAGTTGAAACAATGCTGTTCCCAGCAGTCTGTCTGTGCTCCTCGGCATGGACAGGAGAAGTGTGTTTGATGTGCAGGACATGGTGGCTGTGTGCTGTGAGCAGCACAGCAATCACAAACGCTGCATTTGCCAAAGGCAACATGGAAACAAATACACTCAAATGGAGCTTGTTCACTGGATTTCACAGGAGTCTTTAGTGTAAATATAAGATGTTGGTCTTCTTTTAAGCTGCCTGGCTGCCCAAAGGCACTGAGACAGGGCTGTACCTGCTCTGTGGCACAGCCCTCACTCCAGCTCTGCTGGGACATGTGCTCACAGGAATGCCTCCAGAACATTTACTACAAATCAGGGGAGACAGGAAGGCAGAAACATCTCTTCCCTCATTTGGTGATTCTGGCAGTGTGTGTTTCTCCCTGTCACTGCCTGTGCCCATTGCAGGCAGGGCCCCTCCTTGACTGTGCACCCCTTAATGTGACTTTTTTTTGTTCTCAGGGCTCAGAAGAGGCTCTGTGAATGGCTCCTCTAAAGGTAATAAACAAGTAACTGCACTGTGGGAGCATCTGCTCCACTCTATGTACAAAGGCTGCACTGTCTTGGTTCCCTGATTTGGGCAGGATCCAGGCAACGAGAGCTGCTGTACCTTCTCATCATTCTAAATCAAAGATAAACCTTGGGCAAAAGCAACCTCTCAGTTTTCTTAAGGCTTCTCCTAAGGGCCCTGCTACTTCAGAAGCTGGTATATGTTCTTCCCCTCCTCTTTCTTAGTCTGGTCTTTAGGCTCTTTCTTTGATGCATGCAAACACAAACCCAATTCTTCTCATCAATGCTGTAGGGCCTGGGCATCTTACATCTGTTACAAAGGAAGCATATTAGGTTATGTGAACAATTTTGGTTTATACCTTGCCATATGATTGTGACATTAATTATTCTTAGGGGTTGAACTTGAATGAGAAGCTGCCTTCATAGCTGTATTTTCTAATCTCTCCTGCTTTCATCTCTATGGATTGTAAAATGGCATAGAAATAACTCATTCCAGATGTGCCTCTTTTCACTGAATCTCTCAGGTGTGTTGACAATTCACTGTCCTTGAAAGTCATATTTTCCTTGTCCTTTGAAAACCCTTCTACTTGCAAATGTCTCATTTTGAGACAAGTGTAGGAAAACAGCCTCTGTTGGGTATAGCATTCAGCATATGGCTCATACCTACCTGCAGTCATGTCCACAAATCCTTCAGTGGATCATATCTTACCTTGAGTTTCTTGGTTTTTACCTGGAATAATGGCTTAAGTTCCTTCTTAATGTGTTTTCTTACCTCCTATGGGTAACTTTAGCAGAGATAAGAAGGTTCTGCTGAGAATGGCACCAGACCATAATTCATTAATGTCAAAAATCATTCCCATTTCTTAATATCATCCCAATTAAACTTTAATTCAATCCAGATATTCTCTGCTGAGGCCACAGCAATGTTTTGACATCAGACTGTGCTATGGGTGATTCTCCCAGTGCTGTGTGGGGCCAACTGTGTGAAGGCTCCTGGTGCTGGGAGCAGGAGGAGCTGCACTGGCATTCCCAAACATGTTCCAGGTCCATGGCACTGCTGTCTGGAAGGATGGGCAGCACAGCCTCCTAAGCCACTATGGGCCACTCAGACAAGGTTTGCTGTGGGTATTGGTTTAGAAGTTTGGGAGTTTATACTCAGCCCTACATACCAAAGCTATAAAATGACTTAGTGGTAGAATTAACTCAGTGAGCAGTCCAGACATAGATGAAATCAATCCCATAACACTGGCACAAATCACACTGTGGTCATATTTAATGACATCTATGATGAATGACTATGACTGTTTTTATAGCAATGCTTTATCTCAGATACATTTTTGATTGCCATATCAAATACTCACTGAGTTTCCACAGGCTTCACATTCCACTGTGTTTTGAGGATGGGGTATCTTGCTCTTATCTCACTAACTTTCTCTGCTTCATTATTTGTGTATCATCTCTCTGTTCATATTTTCTGTTACTGTAACACAAACCCTTAAAAAGCTCTTACAGCATTTCTTGAAGGCTGGATAATTTCTCTCCATGCCAATGAGATCATTATGATTATCCTCATTCTGCAGGACAGGAAGCTGAAAAAGAGATGTGGCAAAATGCTTTGTCTGGAAGAAAGATGCTTGTGTGTATGCAAAGTTATCACTCACAGTTTTGTACTTCCTCTTATATTTATACACCCAACAGTCTGCTGAGGCCAGAAGATGTGTGCATGTGTCTGGGTAGAATCCTTTCCTAAAGGAGGTATAAATAACAGCTCTCCACATGTGTCATCACAGAAAAGGCAGCATCATGAGCTACAACATTTGTCATCTCATTGTTAATAAGACCCAACCACTGTATATAGAGGCAATGCTGGTTTTATTGGTGTTTAAACACAATAAATATGTATTTATTTCTCTGATGAATTTGAAATGGAGAGAATAAATCATACATTATTAGACTTGAGGAACTGAGGCGTCTTATCCAACAGAACCAGAACTTTACCCCAGTTCTTAAGCATCTTTCAGTAACCACAGTGGGGAATCCTCTTTGGAGTCTTGTGAAGAGGGATTGGAAGTTAAAGAATTTATGCCATCTGTGGATTTTTAAAGTAACAGCTAAACACCTATCTTGGACCTGTTCTTTCAGATGAGTAAAATTAAGACCAAATTAGTAAGAAGTTTTTCACTGGTATAAATTGAACTCATATAAATGTCCCCAATACCAGATTTTTTTTAAGTCCTTTTTGAATTCACTCTCTAATTGCCTAAGATGCTAAGGACATTAAGATGTGCACAGCAAAGCGCAGTGACCTACTTGATAGTTGTGTTTTTTTTCTTGATAGGGTCTTCTACACTGCCATATACTTGTAATACAGGTGGCACATGTCTGTGAGGACAAGCACCTTGCCATAGCCCTGCCTCTGGTCAGCACTGCTGACTGTGTTGGAGGCAAGGGTCATCAATCCCCAGTTGTTTAAAACCACAGGAGAACTGTCTTTTCATGAATGAATACAAGAAAATTGTAGGTACAGGATACTGGTAATACAAGACAGAGTGAGAAGTTGTCATTTGTCAATACAAATCTGGAGTGTTATATGGTGGAAGGCATTGTTGGTTTGGGGTTGTATTATGTGTGCAAAGGAATGATGTTGACTTAATTGAAATCATCAATTTCAATCTCAAAACCTAGCATTTCTTGTTGTCTTAAAGCAAAATATTATATCAAGCCTGTTTTTCTGTTCAGAAAACCTATGAACTGTAAAAAATAATAATAAATTTGGTCTAAATACCAAATTTGTGAGAGCTTGAAACAAGAAGAAAATACAAGATTAGTAACGACAAGGATCTGTTGGTCTCCTTGAATTCATCCAGTGATGAGAGAGCTCAGCACTCCTAGCTGAGACTGACTGTGGACTTCACGTGGCTGTTGTGCCATTGTTGGTTTTCCATTCATCTGCCTGTTAATACAGATGTAAAGTCAATTATTGCTTCTGCATGCTTCATTTAGCTAGGTTTGGGTTGTATTATGTTTTTTCAACATTTCCATCCTTGAGTTTTCTATAAAACTTTTGGTTCACTATACATTGACTACCATGATGTCTACTGAGTTGGTTGGACTTATACTTTGAAACAAAATATTGGCTAAGATATGAATAATAACTACATATATATATAATTTATAATTACAAGAGCAAGAAATGACATATAGGCCAGGTCATCACAGGGAGTTGTTACTGTCTCTTTACTTGCCTACAGAAGTATGTATTAACCACCTGCTTCTTCAGCATACTGAAAAACATACAAAAAATATGTTTTTCCAATCGGTTGAGCTAGTCCATCATAATAAAAGCAGAGGAAGGACAGAAAAGAGTTGCTGTCTTGTGGCTGTGCTGTGTGTGCTGGTTTAACAGGTGTGAAATGTGCTCCTGATATGGGCTGAAGTGAATAACCACATAGGATCAGCTGCTGAGCAGCCTTGTGTAGGGCTGGAAGATTTGTAGAGGCTGAGTAGGATTTACACATGCAGAGAGGATGTGGGTAGGGTTCATGGGCATTGCTTAGAGAAAATTGTCAGAGGGAGATTTCAGAATAAATTGGAAGAAGACCAAATCCAGCAAGAGTTTGATTGATGCTTTTGAGAGCACTCATAATCCAGAGGAACAGTAAATTATACAAATATTCTAAGTAAACAAATACCTTTGTCTTGAAACAGGACAGAACTGATTTGGCATCTGGAAGTGAAAATTGACCCTAACCTCTTCAGCTCTTTATGATTAATCTCAGAATCATGGCAGACTTTGATCTCCTAAAAAATCTGTCCCTCGGGAGACTTCTTTGCTAGTCAAAAAATATAGAGATAACTTGGCTGTAATGTATTTACATACCATCTGGATGTTTATCCTCATCCCTAGATCACAGTTTATCTGTGACAACTCTTTCCTTCAACCATGGAAGAACAGAGGAGAAAATGTGTTTGGACCTTCAGCTGAGCAGTTGGGCTGGCTCCCAGTAGCCTGGAACTGCAGAATGAAAATATACATCTCCTGTCCTCCCATTTCAGGCAATCCCAGCATCCTCAGTGGTGATGGATAGCAGGGTTCAGGTGCCCTTCCCTTCGTAACTTTGCTCTAGTCTGCTGCTGGAATGAAAAACAGCAAGACTTGTGCTGCCAAAAAGACATGTGAGCCCCAACCCCACTCTAAGATATTTGAAGATATTTATTTGTTAACTAAGTCTCAACTTCCCTGGGGAAGCTGTTCAAATTTCCCTGTAATACACTTTACTGGCCCTTATCTGATAGTATTTCTAGGGGACCTTTAATGGCAAAGGACTTGCAGGTCATGGATATGTAACACTGTTCGTTCTACAGGCTGTAGAAGAGGTGGGAGAAACCCTGTAAGGGAAACAGGACTATGAGGCAGGTGGAAAGCCTGCAGCCAAAGTGGAGAAAATTTGCCAGACAACCTCTAATACCTGGGTAGATCAGGTACAGCTTGGATTTTAAAGGTTTACCCAAACAGACTTTAGAACAATGGCAAGCTAAGGGGTGATTTGAATATAAGGATTTAAACCTGTGGTTCTAGGATCTAGGTTGATAAATCACAAAATTAGATAGTAATTATTAATTGAGTATTTCCACAGAAAGTAGGGAGTTATAATGGTAAAATGACTTATTTTGCCTTTGCTGAGGTTGCTGAAGATGCATCTTACAGAAGTTCTTGTAGCTCGTGAATTGTTATACAGATTCCACCTTAAATGGATTTTATCAGACTGTGCACCGGTAAGCCCATGCTAATATTGGCTCCAATAAAGAACAAATCAGTGCCCAACTCGACTCGTCTTATCGCACAGTCAAAACTGATGGCTGAAGAAGTCATAAAGATCCCATTTAATCTCTCGCCTATCTATCACTGTGAATGTCTTTATCCTCTTTGTGCAGTGGTAATATCTGCTCATTATGAAAGCAAAATAGATCTGGCATGAATAAAAGCGGAATGAAGTGCTCACTTTGATTTTGACAGCATGATCAGTGGAAGCAGTAATCTGTGAGAATCAAAAGGGCTAAATTATTCCATAACAGTAATTTGAGGGAACAGCTCAGAGCATACACATCTGCTTTCATATATTGTGACGTGCACTGATAAAACATCCTTCCCAATTTTCTCTCTCTGTGCTTGACTAATCTGCAACAGCTCTCACAATGTCTAATCATGCCATCAAAAAGGAGAAGAAGTTCAATGGAGACTCAAATGAAAGAAGATTGGAAAACTATCCTCAATTGAAATTACATTTGTAAATGAGCCATAGTTTTTCTGTTCAGAGTGCATTATGGCAAATCTGCCTGAAGAAGTAGTTATGCTGAAGAACAGCAACATGTATCTAGATTGTATTTATTCCATTACTGCTCAAGTAAAATTATGGGAGCTTGGAAGCCCTGGGGCATCTTTTCAAAACTGATACACCAAATTCATAGTCAGATTCTTGTGGTATAATTATAACATCTCTGGCCAGCTGAAAGATTCCCAATACATATAAATTACAGTTACAGTATAAAAGGTTTTTTCTTTTAAACATTCCTGTTATGGTAGATTTCTTCCTGTATTTGCAGCCTGGGCCATCGCCATACCTTTTTAACTTTCTTCCTTTGCTTGTGGTATTTTTGGAGCTAATTAAACAGGCCTATAATATGCTTGAATCACTAAAACTAAGGTCATTTTGAAGGTGATTTAAGGATCCAGCTGATCCCCATGGACAAAACTATAACTTGAAGCATGTGTGGACTGGTGTGAAATATGTGACACACAGATCAAAAGCAAAACAATCACATTAAAGCTCCTCTACTGAATATTCACATTGTTGTTTTTGACATGATTTTTAACACACGGAAAAAAAAATCTCTTCTTCCTAAAACTTATGGGCCTCATTTCTGATCTTTGCTAATTGAAGTCTGTCCTCTGGCACTCCAGCCTCTGAAGGCACATTGTCACCTCTGCAGGGACTTTGAGAAGTGTCATCCTTCCTTTCAAGCATCTGCTCCCAAAGCTGCAAAATTTGTCAGCCAAGGTATTGTACCTCTCTATCATTTTGATTGGACTCAAATGCTATTGAACTCCTTGAAGCTTGCAGTGCTGGGTAAACTCTCACTGGAAACATTCGTAATGAGCCTCTCCCTTATGCTTTTTTTCCTGGTATAGCCAAAAAAAATTGTGAGTGCCACCTGTAGGCCTGTCCTGGGGTTCAGTGATGCAGCTCCCTGTGTTACATATTTCTATGGTGAGGATGAACCTATAGATCTGAAAGGGCACAGGTAAGCAAATGATTCTGATGTCAGCTGCTGACACTGCTTGCTGTTCTGTTACATGCTTGGGAAAATTTGAAAAAATGAGCCAAGAGGGTGCATTCATCCTAGGAAGGTATGTCTGGACACCACTCTGAAAATGTTCAGGTCTTTGTGAAGCCTGTATAGGTCTTCCTTGTCTAAGAAAAATATGAGTGAGCAGCTGCTCCTGCTCTTGATATTGCTGCTAGAGCAAAATTAACTACAATATTCAATATTCAGTTTGGGTTTTAATAATCTTTTTTTTTTTTTTACTCATTTTTAGCTCATTTTCTGAAAACACATGAGTTCTTATCTAGTGATCGCTTTACCATAACAACCTTGCCTGGTCAGGATTTTTTCAATCTGCCTGACAGAAACTTACCTCTCTGCAAAACTGAAGTAGTAATTTTTGAGATTACTAAGCTCTGTTTTCTATCAGAAAAAGTTCAAATCAAAATGGTTTTATTTTACAATATTTATAATAATGTAAAATATTGTGAGATTTATGAAGTAAAATTCTTGTGTAAAATGCATATATCAAATTTCATAATTTTATTTGAGTCTAATTGCAACATTTTTGTAGGACATGCCTTTTTACAGATGACATCCTAATGGTCTCCAGAGATTATATTTTTTTCTTGTTCCCATTATTACCATTAACTTTAATTCATATCCCATAATAAAATGTTATGTCTTTTCACCTTAAACCCCTGGGATGCATCATGGTCTTGTGGCCATGGCAAATGTTAGGGAATGTGGCTGGATGGCAGCATATGTAAGATACTGAAAGAACTTTTCCAGTAACTTGAAAACTCCAGTCACTTGTTGCTTCTCTTGTGTACCATTAAACTTACAGCCCTTGGACATGGATCTGAACGTTTTATTGGCCAAATTATCTAGCAAAATTTTCATGTTGGCTAAGTAATACAGCCTGTAATTTTTGGTGCAAGAAAAATATCAGTTAAAATTGATTTTCAAGCATGCACATTTGACCAGTTGTGTCGGGAATACGCACTTATTAAATCAGTGAACAGATAAAATTTCCTGTGACAAAATTAAAAAACCACATAGCTCTCACCACCTGTCTAATTATTACTTAGCAATAAGGTTTGATGAATAAAGAAATAAAGGCTACTCTAGAATTTTGAATAAATTACTGAAATTTAGAAATAATTTTTTAAATAATAGAAATAACTGGCTGGGTATTACTTTTGAGTATTCTGGCTTTAGTCATTGTACTGCCGATTTTTTGGTAGGATTAATTTTTGTCTGTCTATGTGAAATATACAGTAAGACATGAATAACATTATAGGTATTTTGATTCATTGAAATCTTCATTTTATATAGTCAAGGGAATTACATAAATGTAAAAGTTTTTCTACCTTCATCTGCAGTAAAAAGGCTGCTTTTAAGGTTCCATTGTCAAGACAGGTGTGTAAATGCACTATTTAAGGGTATAGTTGTTGATGCAGCAGTCAATACTCTCAGTAGAGGTTAAGAAATTTGCCTTACAGGTTGGTGCATTTTGTGACAAAATTTATGCATAATTAATCTTAATTCCCCAAACGCTTCTGCCCATACCCAACTTTGCCTCTATGAATAACCACATTAGGTTCAATAGAAGTAATTACACCATAATTTAGGTTTGTGCTTAAGCATTTGCATGATCAGAACCTAAAATGTCAAGCTCTCTGAGGAAATGTCATATATTTTTGCTTGTTCCTTTCCAGCCCTAAGATGTTCTGAGATACTAAAAAAATGTAACAAAGGCTGATTTTAATGTGTATGCACAAATTCTCCAGGTTGTTAGTGTCTCTGTTTCTGGACTGGTTCACTATGTAATTTTGTATGGCCTGTTTACATCCAAGCCATTCCAAAACAACACATATATCAAGAATTACTTGGCACGTTGTTTTTCTCTGCCAAAGACCCACAAAGAGACTGTAGGGATAAATGAGCCTCTTATGGTGATTAACAGTACAGTGATGCATCGCAGACAACTGACTACAGACTGCCTTAGTTACAGTACTCATGTTCATTCCTAATTTTTGCTGTGAAGGGTCAGACTCAGGGTCAGATTCCGTGGACTAAACAGGTTTATGGCTATTGGCTTGGAGAAAAAGGAAAGAAAACCAAACATATGCTGATAAAACCCTGGCTACCCCTTCTCTCAGTGTTACCATTCAACTTCAAAATTTTAGACCCCCAGTCTCAGGCTCTTTTCCTGGCTGAGGATGGCTGCTGGTCTCACAGCTAAAAATTTCGTTTTTCTGCTCATTTGACTAACACCCTTCCACAACAGCCTCCTGAAGTGGTTTCAACATTGCTGTGGCAGCAACTGGGGAGCACAGGCTTTATAAAAATCACCCTAAATGCTACTGTGCTCTTTTCCTGCCTCGCACATCCCCACACACGTCAAGACAAATCGTGACTCTGATGAGCAGTGCAATTTATGTAGTGTATTTATTTGCATGGCAGCATCCAGACTCTTAATTGTCTCAGTGCTGTACACTACTGCAGGCAGAGGGAAGACTGGGGCAGTAAGTGGCAGCAGGGGCACAATTAAAAGTACAAAAAACCCCGCATGTTTGTGTTCTGTAGTTTTCTGACTCCTACTGCTTTTGTAAACTTGCTTGTGACACATGGTTACTACAACTGAGATTCTTTTAATTTGCCCTTTCTCATATAACTATAACTGCACATTTTTGGTTTTGCGCATATTGCATAATTATTACTTGAAGAGATAAAGATACTGACAAGTCACAATGGCAATTAACATGGCTGACAAGATATTTTGCACCAAAACAGTTTGTAGTTTTCCTTCAACAAGCCTGAGGAGCAGGTTTTTCCAGTTTTTAGAGGAAACCTCCCCTCACCAAACGTAAGGATATTTCACATTTTTGTGTGAGCTACATCTGAGTTTGGGCCATTTCTACATCCTATAATGCAACTGTTCTCCAGACAATGGGGATCTGCAGGCTGAGGGTGAAAGTCCATGGAACCACAGGGAAGCAGTGAGAGTTCACTGTTTGCTTCAGGTGGGTTCACAGAGTGGTTTTGGCTCTGGGATTTTGGCACATTGATTGCCTAGGACGTGTCAGTAGTGATGTCTGAACATACTGACATATCTGAGTAGAGCCTTTGCTCCAAGTCCTAGACCTTTACTGAAGGTGAGTACAAACATCCATTACACAGAGGTAAAGGATGCTGTGTTATCTATCTGCTGGTTTAATGGCCTATACTAGCATATATGTTAGTTTAGTGGTTAAAGACCTTAAGCAGATCATGGGAGATTTGGGCCCTGGCCACTCTTTCAAAAAATTCAGATCAATGTCTTTATTTCTGGGCTATGCTGAGTAAAGGGGAGAGGGAGGAGACTGTGCCTGGGCCTGGCAATTCACTGGTGGAGGGAGAGCAGAGGGAAAGGGAAGATAAAGTTCTGCATGCAGCACAAGAAAAATCTTCATCCTACAGATGGAAATGGAAGCCCGGGCTCCAGCTCACTCCCAGGGCTTTTCCAAGGGATTTGCTTTGCCCACCCTGGGCATGACCCCAGCGAGAAAAGGTCCAGCCAGGCTGCAGTTGCTATCCCTGTGCTGGTAGAGCCCCTGGTGGAGAGTCCAGACGTGGTAACCGAGAGAGATTTTCTGCCCAGGCAGCTGTGCTCTCAGCACAGGCATCTCTGCTCATGCTGCTCTAAGTGCTCTTGTGCAGGAGCAGCATCCACAGCTGGGACACAGCAGCATCCACAGCCAGAACAGATGTAATTCTGCTGAACAGGGTGGGGATCATGAGTTTGCCAGAATTCTACCAGCAGAATGCAGTAAGGTCTCAAAAGTCAGCCATGACCCATGCTTATGTCTGAAACTAGCTTGAATTCTAGCCTGTTTCCCACCTTTGTCACAATTCTAAATGCCACCATGCTGCAGAATTCGTGTTTGCCATAGGATTTGTGCAGTACTCTGCTTCACTTTATAAACATATTTTATGTAAATCAAGTGTTAATTACCCCTGCTCGCTATTTTGTGTTGAATATCATTTTTTTAATTACCGACTCCATCCCAGGTTAAGCCTGCATGCCTGTTGTTGAGCCAATTATCATAAATTCCCCTGTAACAATTAACAATATTGGTACAGAGCTGCATGTATTTTAAATGTTATAATTATGCTCAGCTCTTTTGTTAATTGGCCTATCTGACTCTTTACT
The DNA here is from genome assembly GCA_013401135.1 of Cettia cetti. Taxonomy (NCBI): domain Eukaryota; kingdom Metazoa; phylum Chordata; class Aves; order Passeriformes; family Sylviidae; genus Cettia; species Cettia cetti. Next base: position 104,600 of record VZUI01044955.1, read on the forward strand.
TTTTATGCTGCTCATCTGCTCATTACCACAGCCATTTAATTCAATTAGCACCTTAATTAGAAGAACAGCCATGTCCAATGTCGTAGGACTTGTCAGAGTACGCGGCTTGATTAGCAAAGACAAACACACCATGCAAATCAGGCTGTAACATTTGGGGGCGGCAGGAATGGAAGGCAGCCAGCTGGTGAAGTGGAAAAGGAGCGTGTCTTCATCCCCCAAAGCTTTGCCAGGAGAGAGAAAATAAAGAAGGCATCAGACTGAGGAAGGAATAAAATAATTTACAATTCCACGAGTTAAGGCATCACTTAACATGAATGGTGTGTAACTCCTGAGGACGGTGTCACTACTAAATTATCTCCTACCCCCAGTGCTCTTAAAAATAGAAAGTGAGAGAGATGTGTAAAAAAAATACAGTAATCTCCTGCCATATCATATGTCCTTTTCAGAGTAGGAAGTCAGACCCCGAAGTCTAGATTCAAAGGGAGAGAGAGGAGGAAAAAGAAACATCCTGATCCCAGGTGTAAATCCACACAGCTTCACTCATCAATGTCAAGTGAGGAGTGGGTCCAGGGTATTTTAAAATCACCCATTTGACCTAGACCCTCTCATTAAAAATAGCAGCATTGCTGAGGAGAGACACAAGGAGCTGTAGAATTGTATTAAAAAAAAAAAAAAAAAAAGCTGCATTTTCCAAGAGCAGTTTAAGTCTCAGTTTTGTTTTGTGCCAGTCTATTTAAATCTTTATTCCCTGCCTATTAATTCTCCTAATTAGAATTAAATGAAGCATGCTAAATTGCTAGATTAACCAATAATTAAGCAGGCAAAGCACTAACGTTTAATACACACAGGCAGCTCTTTCTCTTCTGTGATAGCACCATGTCATGCCTGCTCATTTTATTTGAAAGGAATTAAGAGGCTTGTCTTCTGTGATCATCACCCCCTCCCATATTAACTTACATAAAATAAAGACTTTCCCAAAAGGGGATCAGTTTCCAGCTAGTTATCAAGGAACCTTTGATTTTATTTTTTAATTCCTTATCTGTGAACCCTTGTGAAACCTATTTGAATCAGCTGGCTCAAGAAATCCAACAGCTGTACATATATTTAGCAGATAGTAGATTTTAATTAAAATGATATATAGTTTGTGTGGTGCTCCTTATATTCTGTGTTATTTCTTTATTTCTGCTCATGTAATGAAGTCCTACCCTTATTTCCAGAGGATGGCAGTGCCTATCCTTCCCTCTCACCTCCCTCCTGTGTCATGCCTCGCTCCTTCAATATTCATTTTACATATTTACACATAATTTTGTCTTTATGGCGTGCACCTGCCTGTAGGATCTCTCAGTATCACACAGTCCTCTCTGTGTGTGAGAAAGAGGCTGTGCAGACCCATCATGGGCAGTCTTGGTTCCTTGGGTGTGTAAGTGTTGGAAAAGCTGGGTCAGGAGCAGGACCAGCATGTTTGGAAAAGGGTTTGTGCCTCTAAGAAGGTGCTGGTTGTGCCTTGAGCATGTAACTCACTCATGTACAGAGGGCAGCAAAGGCTTGTGACAGGGATTTCATAAAGCTGCTCAGTCCCTTGGCAATTGAACACATATGTTCTTGTCTTTCATTCTTTGGGGTTAAGCTGTTAGCAACAGTTTGGGATATTTCTTGTTGTTCCCTCCAGGAGCAGAAAAAATCTGACAGAGTCAGATGTTTCTCTTGAGATGTCTATCCAGTATTTTGCAGCCAGGTCCAATTTTATTTTGTCTGTGGCTTGAGCAATCTGCCTTTCAAGAGGAAGCTGTGTGGCTGTATTCAGGAGCCATGGCTTCTGTTTTGAAACCACTTTGCAGCTGTTTGGCTACACAACAGGCAGGGTAAGAGTGCCTTTGATGAAATCCCATAATAAGAAAGGCTGGCCTAGAAATACTGTTTTCCAGAGGTACCAAAAGAGGTTGTGTGTCTGCTCACAGTCCCATCTCTCTTGTGGCCAGCACTTTGCACCAGAAGAGATCTCTCAAAGTGGGTGTTTAAACAATATATTTGAAGTGATGTAATACCACCCTGCAGGTGAAAGGGGACAATCTCTGCCTTGTTTCTTCCCTTTCTGGGTTATCCTGTGCCTTTTGGTACTTGCATGAACATCATCTGAGATAATTTTCATAGCCAGTCTGGAGGAAAAGCAATGCAAGAAAACACACTTTTTCCAGTGGCTTAACAAGTTGAATCTGCACACCATAAGGTTAAATGAATACAGAGGCATCATGAGGGCCAGAGTAGGATCTGCAACTGGTAAAAACTGGCAGTGATGGACCTCTTCTTATGGTGGTAAATCAGTAGCTAGCCTAGATATCACCAAATTGCAGTTTATGTTTGAAGACACATATGTATATCCTGGAGTAAAATCGTGGATAATGAAAGAGAGCAGATTTGGTTTTATTTTATTTCTTTTCCTCAAGTGAGCAGTCCTGTTGGGTGCAGGAAAAACTAAGTGTCAGTACTGAATACATCAAAATTGCCTTATTTCAGAGGGGTTTTTTAGAGAATTTCAAAGAATTTCAACGCTCTTGATCTCAGTTCATGCAAAGTTTTCTGAGCAGCAGCTTTCCATCAGGATAGCATAGTTTCTGTTCTACACACATCTCTAACCAACCTGAGCAACACCAAGTGCTGATAATTTGGAGGTAAAGCTATGCAAATGCTGCCATGTGGCTTGTGGTTTTTTTTCTCTGTCTCTCTCAGATGCTCCCCAATTTAAGGCTGTCTAAATGAGCATACACTGGAATGCTTTGGCATAAAACTCTTTAAAGGCAATGTCAATGCACATATTTCAATATGAACAGGTGCTTGTGGGCTTGCCAAGGACAATTCATAGAGTCATGACCCAAGACAGTTTTGAATCATGACATGTTCAATTTGAAAATAAAATAAAATTATAACAAATTAAAATTAAAATAAAATTATAACCATTCCCACCAAGAACTTGGCCTGGTTTTGCAGTTGCTTGTACAGACTTGCTGATTAACATGAAGAACAATAAATGTCCTCTGAATCCTTAATGTCAAAAAATAATGGTGAGATGGTGGGGCCTTGAAAGTCAAGGTAAGTCCAGATGTGAGTGAATGGTTTCATTTCTGTGAGAGGCCAAACTGGATTCTAATTTCTCAACTGTCCTGTGGTATGGTATGAACTGTGTGGCCTCTGCAGTACATGCTGAGGACAGAGGAGTCTGCCTTCCCTTTTCCGCTGGCTGCCTGATTGAATTATTCCTCTTCTTTTTTTCAAACCAGGCTTCTTACATGCTTTGGTGAACCTCTTAGTCAGTCTCTGGTACCTCAGTCGATTCAGTGTGTGTGTCTGTGTGTGTATGAGTGTGTGCATGCACATGTATTGCACTTCATCTGCTTGATGCAATAACATCCTGAGGGAATGTGCCGGCTGTAAACTTCTTCATAACATCCTGTTCCTGCAACTTGGAGATATTGACTCTGAAGGGAAACAATGGCATGAATAAAATAAAAATAAAAAAAAGTTAATTATCCTTTGTGTTTGTAATTTAATTAAAGATGCAGTAAAGTTTTACTGTTTTTCCAGGTGATGATGTTTAGGGCTCTGAAAAGCTATTTGTGCTGGTGAGATTAAAGTGCATTTTAAAATGTTCCCCGAGCACTTTCACATTTGTTGATAGATTTTTAAATTAAACTTTAAATTGTAATCTAAATTACCTCCAACAATTCATGGTCCCTGTAATGAACTCCCACCATTCCTGCTGTCATCTGACTATGATATACTGTAAATGGTAACTGCTCAGGGTTTTACTGAATAGTGCTTTGGTATTACTGCACTATATTAGTTGTGTACAACCTTCAAACAGAAATCAAAGCACAACATAGGTTTGGTTTGGCATAGTAACTTTATTATTTGCTGGTCTTTAGTCTTAGTGAACACTGCAACTGCTAATCATTTGAGACCTCATAGAATATACTTCCAAATAATTTTTAGGCATTCCTGTCAAGGTAGAAGTATTTGCATTTTACCAGCCAATGAGCTTTTGGACATTAATCCTTAATAGGCAAAATAAAACTAATTGGGGAATATGAGTTCAAGTGCTCATTCGTAAAATGACCGTGGCTCATCGGTCCCATGAGGCACAATTAGAAGAAAATACTTTCCTAAATGATTGATGTAGATTCAAAGAGGAAAAGGAGATTGCACAGAGATAGTGGAAATAATTCACCACGGGCTGCTCCAGCATATGATATAAGTTTGGTGAGACCAAGTGGTTTCCAAGAGCAGAGCAGAGCCGAACTTGCAAATCACTGCCTGACCCTGGGACATCATACTGACCAAGGCTCACAGACTTGTTCCTGGGATGAAATGAAAAATTCCACATGTAAGCTGGTCTAACCTCCATGGGAAGCTCTCAAGGATCTCATGAACATTTACACATATGGAAAATTAGAAGAAAAAATTATTCTCACTAAATAAATAAATTTTTAAAAACACAAAACCAACCAACCAAACAAAAAAACCCCCCCTCTACATAACCTAAGAGTAAGGTCCTAGGGAAGAGCAGAGGAAGAAAATAAGCAGATCCAGGAGTTCTTTGCTGCAGAAGGGTGCCTTGTTATGTTCCAGCAGTCTGTCACATAGAGGCTTTTGGACATGGGGTTTTATTTTTCTGCTGGAAAGCTCTTGGCAGACTTTTCCTACACACAGCTACTCATGCTGTACAGGTCTCAGCTTTTGGTTTCCATGAGTTCCCTGTTATAATTAGTTATTATGTGAAATGAAAACTGGCTTGTTGGATTATGTTTGATTTCTTACCTCTCCTGCTATGAAGAAAATGAACACTCTTTGTGTTTACTGGTCACCTTTGCCATTTGTCATCATTCAATGTGTTGGCAGCCATGCTGGAAAATGTAATCTTTAATTAGACTCATTGCTTTTCCTTACTCCAACCCCCTCATTTTGGATCAGTACTATTGCACTCTTCTCCATCAATCCCTATTTTCTTAAACCCCTCTGCAGATAAGCTACTGAAGGAGAATGACAGTGTCTATGGTGCTGACCTGCCACAGTCCCTGCCTGTTAGGCTGAGCAACTCCCTGTAGGGCTTTCTTTTTTTTTTCCATATGATTTTCCTTTTATTCCCTCCCTGTCTCCTGCCTACCAAAGGTAAATTGTGCTAAATTATCCCAACAGCTTCCTCTGATAAGGTAGATGATTCTCTAGTCAAAGGAAATGCATGAGATAATGTCTACCTGGACTTCAGTAATGCGTTTAATACTGGATAATGATTCCTTGAACTGGGGGAGAGGGGCATGAGAAGAAGGATTAGAGGGTGGGTCAGGAGCCCACTCAAGTGAGACAAAACTGAGAAGTCATTAGATGGGAAGTGCTGACCTGAAAGACCATCACTCAGCAATTACTTATGGACTGGATATTTTGAATGTTTTCACCTGTGACTTTGGCAGAAGAAAGGAAGGAAGGAAGAGGGTTTATGGTAATGTTTGTTTGTAAACCAAAACTAGGGGCTAGACATAGTCTGCAAGAAGATCAGAGTGTCATAGAAAAAGACTGATAACTTTTTAACTGGAGCTAGTGAAACCGTACAAAACACAAAACCATGGTGAGGGACTGTGAATGAAGAATGAAGACTGAATTACATGACTGATAAATAAAGCTGTTAGGTTAAACATCTGACTACTGAGGGCCTCTGTATTTATCAGTGTGCAGTTTTTTATTTCCATTTTTATTTCCATTTTTATCTCCATTTTTCTCTCAATTCGGAAGTTTAAATGAGCATAGCTTTCAGACTGTGCTCAATTTCAGCTGGAGACAGAGGCATCAGTAAGCATTCCACAGCTCTGAAACCAGAGCCCATGCTAAGCTACACACAGTGCTCATGCCCTCTGCAAGAGGCAGAGAGCAGGATGCTTTTGTGAAGAAAGTGAGGCTGCAGTGAGAAGAAAAACTGGTCTGTAGTTCTATAAAAAAAAAATAAAAATAAGTATAAATTCAAATGAATATCTGTCCAGAACTTTTGTGGGTTTTGAAAAGTAAATGCTGGTATTCCAGCTTTGTGTTGCTGATGAAGAGTAATTGACAAGTTGATTGCCTTCCTGGTCCCATTGAATTCAATAAGAGTGCTGCTGGAAATATGGGGTCAGCCACGTGAGCAAAGCTTACAGAATCCCTGCGCTATGATAGTAAACATTGTTTTCTCCCAAGCTGAAAGCACACAACTCCAGTTTTCCTGTTTCACTGGGAAAAGCTACCTTTTTTAAAAAGCAAAATTGATATGAAAGGCAGAAAAGCAAAAAGAGTGTGTGTGTGGGGGGGGGGAATGGATTTATTCTCCCCTTTCTCCAATTTGTGAAGCTGAAGTTCCCTGATCTTAATGCTATGTGTAGACAGGCAATTTCCCAATATAACTTTATCCAGTATTTGTAAGGTAAATATTTGTTCTCTGCATGCATGGTTATTAACAATGACAGAGCATGTTGAGCATTCATTCCCCCTAAAGGACATTGTTTCTTTTTTCCCCACTTCAAAGTGATTGAGAAATGCCCTGCAATGATCCTGATGGATGAATATATATAGCAGTTTTACATACTGCTGCCTATAGACAGCCAGTCCTAATTTAAGGTGGGAAGCAGATAACAAACTTCATGGTGCAAAGCAGGATACCATCTCTCACTAATAGAAATTCATATTCCATATTGTACATCAGGCTCTTGGCGTTTAAAATGCTGCAGCAGTGCGAACATTAGAATTCAGAGATATTTGTTGATGCTTCTCTTGAGACTGTTCATACACACACCCCCTCAAAGAGATAGCACAAGCCTCAAAGTGAATTTGCCAGTGAGGCTTTGGAGCCCTGCTCTATTCACATATGGTTTCATTTTTCTCAACGTGACCTTTGGTTTGCACAACGATGGCTTTGGTTTGCTACTGGTTTCAAGGTAGGAGCTTCAAGGGAAAATGAGCCCATGTCTTTTTTAGCTCTTAACAAAACTGTGGTCTTGTAGTGAACAGAGATGATATCACCCTCACAAAGTGTTACATGCAGGTTAAAGGATGTCTGCCCCATTTCCCAGGGATGCGGTCTCTCAGACTGCAGCCTGATTTCAATAAAAATGAATGGGAAAATATGGAAATGTGCACTGAGTGAGCAACTTCATGGATAATAGACCTTTACTGGTTTTATGATAAAGAAAAAAAGAAAAAAAGAGCTTAGAAAAATGAGCATTTGGATACTTCTGAGTTGCTTTTGCTGAAAGGTACTATAAACATGAAAGGTTTGGGGTTTTTTTTGTAAATGTGGTTAGCACAGAATGATGATAATTAAAAATATTGCTGGTAACACTCCCACATCAATAACTGTATGCTTCGGATTTTTCAGTCTTGTTTTATTTGTACTGCTGCTGATAGTGCCTACTGTAGCTTAGATGTCAAATCTTTCTATTCTAATGCTATCCTCTGCATGTTCTTGAGTATATTTGGAATGCCCCCAGATTATATATGTATTTGCATTTTGATACATCTAGAGAATATAAACTTCCTGTAATATAGGGATGTTAATAAAAGTATGGCTTCAAAGAGTTGTCTAAGTGTATGCTAAATTATTTTAATTGGTTTATATTATTTGCTACCTTGGCTGTTGCCAAGTCATGAAAGGCTGAAGAGAATCCATAGTTATTAAGTTAAAATAGTTCTGCAACACTTCTAAATAGAGGGTAACTTCTAAATAGAGGGTAACAAAAATGGTCAAAGTTTAAATGACAACATAATTTTAAATTCCTTTAGAAAATGGAACACAAGACCAAAAATAAACTTACTCCAAAACCATTAACATGGAAGTGTTCAGAGCATATGAGAGATCCTGGGGTAATAGGAGTTATAAATGTATC
>VZUI01044955.1:117500-150773 GCA_013401135.1 Cettia cetti
GTTCCAGGACGCTCTTAATAATTGCAAATGACAGGCTCAGGCAGCATGGCAGTGCTCTCTTGGCATGTCCTGGGCTGTACCTGTCAGGGCTTTCCAGGAGCTGGCTGAGAGTGGCTCGAGGCTCCCTCATAGCTCAGTGGGGGAGTGTGGCGTGAGGAAGAACTGAGGGAGTGTAAATTAATACAGAAATGTTCTGGTTAACCACTGCAGCGTGTCAGGGAAGTGTGCCTTGTCTAACTGCCCCTGGGGGGGCATTTTCACTCCTTTCTGGGAGCATGAGTGCTATGGCCTCAAAATGTTTTCAAAGCAGGGCTGTTCAAGGGCAGAGGTGAGTCACTGCAAGGCAACTTCTCAGCAAAAAAATGCGAGTCAGGGAAGTACAAACCTTCCAAAGAAGTGAGATGTCTCTGCCTGCAGTCCTGAGTAGTAAGTTTAGATTTAGAATATCTAACTGTGTATAAATATATAGATGCATATATGAAATATATCTGTGTGCTTGATTATTCTCCTTCAGACAGATCAGGTGAGGAAGGTAGTTGTGACTTATTTGACTTTTGGGTCCTTGTGAGATGGGGTGAGTCACTGGGAGGGTACCAGTAGCCACTGACTTCCCACATCCAGTAGATGCTGAAAACTTGACCTTTGCTGGCTGGGTTTTTAACTTCAGTACATCCCATTTTACAATCTTGAGGGGAAAAAATAATTAAAAGAGGTAAAAAATAATGTGTATGGAAAACCTCTATTTTTATTTAACTGGTAAATAATACTGTCCCCAGAAAAATCCACCCTACAGCTTGTAGGGTTGAGCAACTGTCTGCACCTTGAGCAATACAGGGAGGATATGTGAGTGCACAAGGGAAGAAATGTGATGACAGAAGTCTCAGCTGTATTACCTGTGACTCATTCCCTGCTGGATTCATCACATCCTCACCACTCCTAACACACTTCATTTAAAATTCTGTAGCACAGAAGAGCTGATTCACTGTTTTTTCTTTTCTTTTATTTTTTTTTTTTTTTTTTCTGATCTTTTTGTTGCCTGGTTTTGTGCACAGTGTTTGATTTTGGCTGGATTTTGTTCTGCTTCCTGCTATTTGTGCTCCCTGTCACAGGAAGATTGTGTTCCAATCCTAGCTGCTCCTGTCTCAGAGTCCTAATTTACATGAAGTGCTACTGCAGACAGAAGTCAGCCTGAGACTTGTTCAAGGGATTTGGCCAGCACAAGCAGAGCCAGGTTTAAAAATTAGGAATTGGTAACTGCCCAGCCAGCATTCTGTCCTCTGATCCCACTGTCCTTTTTCTGTGCAGTAGGTAGCACTTCCTACAGGTGTTTTCCAGCAAATTGCTTTACATTTTACACTGTGTTCATTGCACAGTGCCAGTTCATTAAAGAGGGTAAACTTCAGCACAGCAGTGCTTTGCTCAGCCAGCACCTGGGGACTGGTTACCTGATCTCACTTTACCAACAGCACTTAATATGGTGTTTGGAAGGATGCTAAAAGGCTAACTTAGTCAGGCACCTTTTAATGAATTTTGTGAAAAAGACTAGACTACGGGGGATTACCACCTTGGTGGTATTTGTCTTTACTTGTACAATGTTAATTTTGGTTTGTCACAGTCTTGACACTACTGTTACTTTCACACAGTGTGACTTCATTCAGTGCAATAGGGGATAACATCAAGTACAGATGTGGGAGAAATACAACACTGTTAAACCTCTGAAGCAATTGTAAAAACAGCTTTTGCCCAGTAAATCAATAATTTGATAATTACTGTGAGCTAGCTGACCTCTGTTTAAAATACAGGAATAGCAGGGAACATATCCCTAATAGCAATAAATTCAATAGTTTGATGTAGTTTTTTACCTGATGTGTGACATGAACACTGGGATGGCAAGCCAAAATGTGGAACAATAAAGAAAATTGAGGGGACAAGTTTAAAAAATCCACTTCCTTTTTTTTCTTTAGCTCAATGGCTTGTTTGTCCAATAAAAATGTAAATCTTCTCCAAGCTTTCAGAATTGTAGAACATTATGGTCTTTGTTGTAATGGCAAAGGTAGCCCTGCCTGGACATCACTTTAAAATAGATGATTCTTGTAAAACCTCTGCTGCAAATACAATTCAGATCGAATTTAGTACACAAGCCTGGAAGCCACCACTATATCTCATAAACCTTTACCCAATAATAGTGAGGTTTCCACACTTTTTCTCTTTGTATCTCAGTTAAAAACTTAAATAATTATGAAATACCTTTGCTGTTTCTAAAGTTTGGTAGTCATCACTGGAAATCTTAAAGGCATAAACATATCTGTGGAAGTGATTGCAGGAGACCTTACACTGGTCTCCTGGACACTGCTGCACGTGTAAAAGGCAGTCAAGAAGGCAGAAAGAAGAGAAACATTGAAAAATTGTGAGGGATGGAGTTTTTCTGGGGCAACAAACTGTTAGCAGAATATTGTGGCCTTATTTCTGAGCTGCTCAAAGATCTTGATTTTGTCTCACAGGTAAAAGAAATTGTCTGAGTTATTGGTGGTCTGAGTAGCATTTTCAGAAGTTACAGCAGAAATCTTACCACTGATTTTCTTTTTGCCATTGATTTAATCTGTGTCTGCAACCCTATATAGTTTGCTAAAATATCACTGATGATCTGCAGAAAACTGTGGACATCATGGTCCTTCACCAGCTACTTCACCAGACATCACCCTGGCTCTGCATACCCAAAATATCACCCTGCTCTGCACACCCAACCTATCACCCCAGCTCAATGCTCCCAGCAGTGTAGGTGGCTGCTGGCAGGGACATTGTATGAAGAACATAAGTGTGTGTTGTTAACATGCAAGAATAAAAGTCAGGAGGCACAATTCCTTCTTTCATTTCCTTCCACCTATATTTCCTCTATACCCACTGCTTCCTGGAACCAGGTCTAGAGGGAAAACAGGATTCCCTGAGATGTATAAAATAACACTGAACACCAGTATTACCTCCTTGCAGCCTAGAGCAACTACAGTGTAGTTATAAAATATTTCTATTCTCAAATGCCTTCATTTTTCTTTGAACTAATTTTGTACTGCTCAATAGCAATATGTAAGGCAATACAGAATCACATAGATTCCTATTTGCCAGTATCTTTGTAATCCTTCAGCTATGGATGTTATGTTTTAAGGGCATTCTGGTAAAAGAAAACATAGAATTTTAAGGTAAACATAGAATTTTAAGCTAAAGCCTCTATTAGAAATTATTCAATCTGTCATCTCTTTTCATACTCAGCATTGTTTCAAATGTCCTTTGATCTCATAGAATGTTTGTTTGCAGAAATAAAACTCACAATAAAAGGAGCATAAAATGTGTCAGATTTTAGAGAAACTAGGTTTGAAAACACTCATTTTGCTTTTGCAACCTTGTCTATAAATCCTGCATGATTTTCTTTTTTGTAGACACCTGATCAATCACAGCATGAAGTACTGAATCAGGAAAAACACCCCCAAAACAAATTATGAAAGAAACTTGGCTCTTTTGCCCTTACAGGCTATTTTTAAATATGAAAAATTGCAGCAGCTAGACTTTTCTAGAATCTGCTATGTCTCCTGTATTTGATGCCTTTTCTCTGCATAGTAATGTGTCTTAAAAAAAAACCCTCTGATATATGTTACAAGGAGTGTATCTCTTCCACTGAGACAGAACATTTTAATTTCCCGACACCTTTTAGTGATTGCTTCAATTTCCGAAGATTTTGATAAAAATCATGTGGTTTTAGAGTATCAGGATTGAATACCCTGCTCCGGCAGCAATTTAATGAAATGTTGTAGTTTCACAGCGTTTCATTTGACATAACCTAGCTCAGAGGTCTAATAAATGCAGTGTGATAAATGTTGGAGCTACGATTGTAAAAATATACTAGTAATTGGGTTAATATGCCTTAAAATACTGCCCATCAGTTATCTTTCTTCTCACTGTTATGTGGCTTGCACTGTAAAGACTAAGCAATGCAGTTTACCCTTTTCTCCCCTGCTGTCTCCTTTTCTTTCCTGCTTTTGTAAGTGTTCCCTTTTTTTAAGCATTTGATTATAGCAAGCTGTAGGTATTCTCCTACAAGTGACAAATTCTTCTTACCCTGGAACCTTTTTCTGAGCTCCTCACATGGTTTTCAGAGTTATCTGGAAGGAATTAAAGAATATAAACCTGATGCTTCAGAATGAAAAGCAAGTGTAAATAAGCATGCATCAGGAGATGCAAAAGTAGGTTCTGACAAGTTATTTTCCTTTAGTATATCAGGTGTGTTTTAGTAATAAATAATAGAGTTTTCAGTTTTATGAGATTAGAAACAGCAGAAAATTTTGACCTTCTAATTATCAGTGTGTGTGTATGTGTGTTATATCACTGCAATGCCATAGGACAGAAACCCTTCTGCTGTAAACTGGTACTTTTCAAGCTGTGCCTTAGGAGAGAGAGTCAGAACTTCTTTTCAGCTAAATTCTGATGTTTGTTGTGTTTCCCCAAACTGGAAATAGTCCTGTTAATTTTCAACATGCAGATTAGGATTCCAGTGATGACTAATTAATTTACAATGATTCTTTCAAGCAACAGGCCATACCAACAGTCCATACCTCATGCTGCACTCTGAAATCCTTTGTTAGTCTTTGAAAATAGCTGTCTGAAGACATACAGCTGTAGCTGAAATATCACTATGTGGAACTGCTGCCTCTGGGGATGTGTGTGTGTGTCATTATTCATAGAACTGAATATGCAGGCTGTGCAGGTCATGAATAATACTGTACATATAATTTTGCTGTATATTCATTGCATATGACTATGGGTGCATATGACTGTGGGTGCAGTGTGTTATGCAAATAGTGCACAAGACAGGGCTGGTATGGAAGAGCATTTTGTTCTTTCTTGTAATATCCAGCCTGGAAGGAAGGGTGAAAATGAGGGAGCAGAGCCTGGACTGAGACAGTTCCTGCCACACTCTGTGTGATAGCAGAGGTGAAGGCAAGGAGAGGCTTCTGAGACCATGAGAAGACAGTGGGGAGCCATTTGACAAGTTAACCACGAGCTCTGACAAGGGCAGAAGGAATTCTGACTGCACTCTGCACACCCTGGGGGCTCCCATCTAATGGCCAAAGATTAAGGAGCCATGAAATAACTGTAAGGATGGGACTCAATCCCTGTGTTCAAGCCCTTCAAGTTCACACATTTCTTTCTACTGCTGCCTTAGGTAAGTCCCAGTGGCCAGTGACGTCCCAAGATCTAACACCAAGTAATAAGAATAACTTAGTGTAGGGCATGTAGTAGAAATACTTTGTGGCCACATGAGAATAGCCACAAAAATCCATCTTTCCCACGCTTATCCAGCTTTCCTACACAGGAGGCAGTATATGGCTTTTTAAGTTCCCTCTTCTTACATACCCTTGCTAAAATCTACCATCACCGTCATATGAAAATAGACAAGATCCAATACTGGATGGTAGCCAAGCATGTGCATAATGCAAGATCACAGCTTCAAATGCAGGGTACAGGAGAGATTTGTCATTGAGAATTTCCCACCCAGCTATCTCTCTACATTAATGAGAAAATGCCTTTTCTTCCTTTAAAGCAGACTTTAATAGCTAGATACAGCAATATTGCTGTTCCCTCTACTAAGAGTTTGCAACTAGGCATTTGAACCAATGTAGTTAAATGGGTGGACAGTCTAGAAAGTCCAAAACAAACAAAAAAAAAGTGGTTCTTAGCTCAAATTCCAGAGTTAGTCAGAAACTCTAGGTAGTCAGTGTGAGAGAGATTTCATCCATGGCTGTGGAGTTATGCCTGATGCTTTTCTAATAAGAATGATAAAAATTACACACTTGAATGCTTAAAATGAGTCTTTTCATTTACACTGTGTCACATCTATCTTCAGGGAAGGTTTTTCCTCACTTAACTCTACCTATTTGCCTGAGACTCTTCTCTTTGCTCTGCAGTTAAACCCTCAGTATGGTCAGAGGAAAAGTCTGCACTCCCAAACGTAGTTTACCCTGTCTCAGCATTGCTCTGCAACAGGCAGGAGGAATCATAGAATCCTTAGTTTGGAAAAGACCATCAAATATCATCAGGTCCTACTGTTAACCCAGCACTGCCAAGTCCATCACTAAGCCATGTTCCCAGCTGCCACATTTACATGTCTTTTAAATACCTCCAGGGATGGTGACTCCATCACTGCCCTGGACAGCCTGTCCCAATGCTTGAAAACCCCTTCACTGGAGAATTTTTTTCCCTCCTAACCAATCTAAACCTCCCCTGGTGCAACTTGAGGCCATTTCTTCTTGTCCTAGAATTTGCTGCTTGGGAGATTAATATCCATGGTCCACAGATACAACCTTTACAAAGTAAAAATTGGGAGAGATGAACATCACTGTGTTTTGTCAGAGTAGTCACTCTGATATACTGCACTATCACGGTGCTTTTTGCAGACACATGATTTATCATTAACTGGAAGTGATTTCATAACCACTATGGAGATTCTTTGGGGAAAAGAGTCTGAGGACAGCCCTGCATTAGGCAGTTGTGACAGGGACTTTTTCTGTGATGGCTATGCAGGTCATTCCAAGCCTATGCCTGTCCCATCATTTCAGCAGGAGTGTGTCACTTGCTCACGTGAAAACACTGGGTACTTGCGTGATAAGGGAAGGCAGCCCATGGAATAAGAGCTGGAAGAGGCTTCCTAGGTCTTCTGCAACCAAGCTGCCTGTTGGGCATCTGCTGCTGAAGCATCAGGAGATGGAAGTGTGGCCTTTCCCCAGGGGTTCAACAGTCTGTCCTTGTCAAGTCAAGCTGTGCCATGACACACAACATCATTTCAAACCCTACCCATTTCCTACTTTACTCCTTCTGTGTAGCCATGATGGGATGGAACCCGCCTCTTCCAGGAGCTATGGAGCCGGTGGCCTGCCTTCCTCTGCTGTCAGTAGCCTGGGAGCACATTTACATTTTCTGAATAGGGCAATTAGTGCACACTCCTTTCCCGTGTCACTCACACCTGGTCTCTGACATTCGTGTCTCATCAGCACTAATGGCCCAGCCATTACTGGTTATTATTGGTCATTGTTTCTGACCCCCCCTACCCCACTGGCAGAAGCACCCTTTGCCCTTTCCCCCAGCACCGATCTAACATTAATAGCCCAGCTTAATACCAGAACCTCTGAGCACATAAATAAAACCAGGCAGGCCCTACCTGTATTTTATGTGGCTGGTGAGAGATGAATATATGCTTTTGTGATTATGATTAATGCTGCTGTTTATTATTTTTATTGCAGTAGTGTTTTAAATATCACTATCCTGTCCTAAGTGCAGTAAAAATTCATCGGAAAAAGATGGCTTCTGTTTCAGGCAGGTGATACCCCAGACCATGAGAGCACTGAGGATTTGGAACAGCTTTCTTCCTGGGCAAATAAGTACCAAGAAAACCTAAGGAGTTTTAAGAGCGAGTTCCAGAAGTTTGTCAGATTATATAGCAGGCCTACAGGGGCTTGGTTATGGTGACTCCAGAGAGCACTTTTAGCTCTATGTTCTTATGTTCTCCTGGGCAGGAACCACTGTATTTTCTGCTCATCATGTGATAGAATTCTTGCATCTGCTGTATTATGGAAGAATGTGCTGTGTTAAGCTTAGATAGTTTTGGTATTTTACCTGATTCATTTTGCTGTCGTGCTCTGGCCAGACAGTATGGTCCCTGAAGGGAAAAGATCCAGGTACATATGAGTAAGAACAGCAGGAATTCACCTTTGTTTTGCATTGCCATTTATTTTAGTGCACGTAAGAGGTAAAGTCTAACCTGAAAAATTTCTTTGAGCCTCAACCCAATTGTGAAGCAAATTTTAGTCAAGTTCAGCTGAAAACAACTTCATTCTTCCCAAAGACATTTGGTCTGCTTTACCAGTGTGTCCAGAAAATTTGCTCCTGGCAAGCCTGCTCCTCCTGTGCTGTCCACTGCTGTGCTGTCCACTGCTGTGCTCCTCCTGTGCTGTCCACTGCTGAATATGGGGCCATAGGAGGAGTCCAGCCCTCTAAGGCTGTTGGAATGCCATGAATGAAGCTGGTTACTCAGCTAATCTTGTCAAGGCCTTTCTGCAAGGGACCTGCCTTTCCTGAAATTTATGCTGCTGTTAATGTAAATTATCCAATGTTGTTGTCCATTGTCCGAGGTCCAGCTCACTGCCCCATCCACTGCTCCAGAGGCAATTAAGCCCTATGTTAAGGGCTTTTTTAAGACATTCCACTAAACTGCATCCCAGGATTTGTGGATGGCCCTTATGTTGATTTGGATTTTACCTTGAATGAGTAATGTTATCTGTATTATAGCTGTCACAGATGAAAAAACAACTTCTACAGATGAGTGAATCCATTTGTTGGTTTATGGATCCCAAATCCTCCAGGGCAACAAATCCATCTGTCATCTCAGAATGCTTGTGTTTTATTTGGTGCTGTGAGTCAGATGACACATATTAAAATGCACATGAAAGTGGACAGATTTTTGCTGACTTCCCTACAGAGGAGGCCCATGGGTGTTTTTATTTGAGCACATGCAATGAAATAACATAAAGTCAGGAAATCCATTCCTAGGGGATAGTACAAATAGCCTGAGCTAGAAAGACATCGATACCTGATTTGGTCCATGGGTCTTTGACCCAACCATCTGCCTAGGTCACCTTAACCCACTGTTTGCTTCCTTTTCCTTACTGCTCTATTCCTTCCAGATGGATTCAGCTCAGGAAAACTGCATTTTGAGGGCCCAGTCTCTTTTGTTCCCCTTCTTCTCTCCTTTCTTGTTCTTTGTATTTACTGCTCCATTCTCAGCTCCTTGTTTATGCCCCTGTTCCTCAGAAGCCAAACAAAAAGTTGCTGATTAAAAATGAACTAAGGAAAAACAGTTTTAGTTATGTGGGAATTTCTTTCTTGGTGGTGTTTGCAACCAAAAGGAATCCAATTTCTAGTATCCATTTAACCAAAATGTGCTTATAGAGAATTAAACTCTGCCCTTTACATGAGTAGAAGTGAAGTTGCTTCCATGGGGCTTATTAGTTACCATTCCAAACCTCTTCCTGTGATATCTCCAGATGTTGAGTTAATTTAACTTGCTTCTTGCTCTGCATCACTGTCAGAGGAGTCTGCTTCCCCCCATGGACTCTTAACTAAGCCCAGTTAACTAAGAGAAGTCTCCAGATTTGGGGGTGAATTAACCCTATTTGATTAGACCACACACAAAAACCAACTCACCTCAGTTGCACTGCCTACAGTGAAAGCAAACTAAAGCACTGTTGGAAAAAAGATAAGAGCCTAGAGTGGCCAAGGTTTGAGGAAAACTCTACAAGGGTACCATGTTTTATAAATCTCTGCTGAATCATGCCCGCTTGGGTATTACCTCAGGTCAGTTCCTGGTGTCCTGCAGAAACAGCTGGACAGAGGATTGCCTTCCTACAGAGAGAAGTTAACCCACAGTCAGGCAGGGACTGTGTATGCCCTTAATAAATCCAGTTGCCACAAAGACCAGCCTTTTCAGACCTTCTGTATGTATTACTTTACCAGTTACTGTCCTTTGATGACTGAATTTTGAGAAGCAGAAAGGTCCAAATGACCCATTCAGAGATTTTCCCTTCTTTGCTGACCTTTAAACCCAAACCTGATACCCCCATCTTAAGAAAAAAAGGTTCTCCCTCCTGTTATAGAATCCATCTCATCCCAACAGTCCCAGCATTTACAGCCTCCTTATTACTGCTGGTCACTGTTTAAATAAAGCATGCATTCTGGTAAATAGCAATTGCTCAAACATAAGCAACTTTAAAGGCAAGAAGTAACCCTTCCAGTCTCTAGATGAAGGATGATTTGAAATGAATTGATGTGTTCTGACTGGTGAGTCAAAATAATTCAGTTCCCCCCCCCACCTCTGCAGTGTTAAACCAAGTCAATTTTTTCAAACCATATTTGATATCTTATTGTTTATTTTCGGTCAGCAGACAGCAATTTTCAAGAACTGCTCTTGATATACAGCTCAGATATCTTACAGGTCACATGTCATTCAAGAAAGGTCAATGATTCATTTAAAGTTTCATCATTCTTCACATAAACAGGCAAACAGCATTTCATTCACAGTGCAGAATTTGTGGGGGTGATAGGCCCCTGTAGTGACAAAGTCTATAGAGTCTTTTTCCCTGCCAAAGAAAGAGTGAATTCACATTATTAGCATTACCTTATCATATATCTTGGATGCATTCCCAATGAAAGCAGTGTACCTAAACAGGTTTTCATTTAGGGTCAATTCAAAGGAGTTTTTTAGATCTGCTCCTTGCCCTGATTTTTTAACACCATTTGTGAAAAAAAAAAAAAAAAAAAAAAAAAAAAAAAAAAAAAAAAAAAGAGGCCATTAACTGATTATACTTTCCTGGCTTGTTCCATTAGAATACCTAGAGAGAAATATAACAACTGAGCAGAATGTGTACATCATCAACATGTTAGAATTTAATCAAGATTTTTGCTGTTGTTGATTTCTTTAGAAACTGTACTTTCAGTTGAAAATGCACATTTAAAAAACAACTTTCATATATCCAAGCAATAATACCTGACTTAATTAAACCTGAAAGACTTTTAAGAAATGAGATGTAGTTTTTATAGAGTAAGTGATCTATTTTGTATTTCCTGTCTGTGCTGTCCTTAGTATAGCATTTCAAGCTAGTAAATTCACTGAGTATCCTTCACAAAATAAGTAATAATGCCTGCTTCTCAGTCTGGGTCCAAATGAACCTGCCTAACCATCACCTTAAACCATTTTAATTGGTATTTTAGAAGCAAGTTTCTTATCAGGAGTGAAAAAGCAGATCTAAAAAAAAACCCAATAAAATTAAAGATAGTTTTAAAAAACATTGCTGACTACTGATGTCATTCTAGTACCATTAAAGATCTCCAGATGCAGAATTGGAGCACGACATTCATCTGCTTTATCTGGGGCTTTTGGCATCTATGAGACTTTACCGTGAGTGTAATTTTTGCACATCAATGTATTGGTAGGCACCCACTGTATCTTCTGGACTCTAAGCACTTCTCAACTTCTTGCTCCCGATCACCTGTGATCCTTCACACCAATACAATCACTTGAAAGCAAGATAGGAGCTGAGAAAGTTTTGAAAATTACATCCTCTCTCTCATTAGCTGTTAAATGTCTCCACAAATCTGATGGTTAGTGCCTACAAATTAGTAAGAGGCTGCTCTCAACTGCAGAAGTTTTCACTCTGTTCTGCACCAACTGATTAAAAGCAGAAGTGTGATCAACAGAAGTTACAGAGGTGTTCAGTCAAGGACCTTAGCCCTGAACAATTCACTCTGACAGTACAGAAGAGGAGTTAGCAGTAGAAGTAAAATTTTCCAAATTGTTTAGTAAGCAACACCTTCCAGTGAGAATAAGGAGCCCTTCTCATATATGCTGAATCTTCCAGCCTGGTGGTGCAAGAACTTGAGTTAATATTTTTATTCTTGCCTGTGCTTACATTATAGAACCAGATTATTGCTAGAAACTCTCTGCATCTCAGTTTTTTAAGCAATGTGTGCAAGGGAAGAGTATCAGAACACAAAGTTGCTGTTTTAGTGTTGGATTCCTTAATCTACTTAGAAGCCAGACACTTCTGAGGTATAATTTGATTTCTAGCATCACATGCATGTGTTCATGGAAAGGCAATTGCAGAAACTGATACTTAGGTCTTGTCCCTGGAAGTTTTCTGAGTAAGCTGCCAACATCTAAAGGGGAATAATTGGAGAACATTTCCATTGACTCATTGTGATGGGCTTCATGCCTTGGGAGTGGGGATGACTTCTCCTATGGCAGCCCTGGGACAAGCCTGATGGGGGCTCATTTCTTGGTTATTGGGGTTCCTCTAATTGTTATTGTACCTCTGTGCTCCTTTTTGTGTGTGTGAAGATGAGTCTCTCACATAACTTAGCATACAGGTGCAGTGCAATTCTTGCAACAGAGGTAACATTTATCTCCCTGCATATGCTCCACAAATTGTTTAATTCAGAAGGAGAAAAAGCTTACTTACACTTCAGCAATTATCCAGCTCAACCCATGTGTGAACTTCATTTGAGGAGGAAGGAACTTCTCCATTCATACTGGAAAGTGTTGGCAGGATAGGCCTTTCAGTGAGAGGGAGAGAAAGCTGTTTGCATTTTGCAATCTGACAGTGAGAATGACTTTGCTAACTAGGAGCAGAATGCATTTGATAGATTGAACATAACATAGCACAACATTTACACTTCATGAAAATGAAATGAATTAAAATGTTTTGAAATAAGGCTTCTGTTCTTCAAACAGTTCTTTTTAATTTTCAAAGCCAAAGCAAATTCTTCTTTGACATTCCTGTTACCTGGGGAGGAAGACAGCTTTTTGGATAACTTCTTTTGCGGTAGAAAACCTCCTTCTTGACCTGTCATGGCTCTTTGCAAGATCTCTCAGTGCACCATTGAGTGTCTTGTGGGCAGAATTTTCTAACTGAAGGATTACAGGTATATGTGCATAATGATTTACAACAAATTCTGCAAAATTTGATTGTTGACATTTTCCCACTGTTCAGTTTTACAGCAGTATTAAGGATGCACTACAGACTGCATTAAGGAGGTTGTTATCTAGTAGAGCGTGGAAATACATGAAACTTTTGGCAGGTGAAAAGCAAATAATACAGCATTCATTCATCAGGAAAAAAACCCACCCAAACAAAACCACAACAAAATAAACCAGACAAAAAAGTCAAAATAATATTGGGGACTTTATTGTAGGAAGAAGTTTTCCGAGCACTAAATAACTTCAGACTCTCTGAGATTGCAGTTGTGTTTTTGAGCTTTGAAATTTTTTTACCTCTTGATTCTGACTTGCGAGTGAGTGATGCCAAAGGGAAGCCACATGTTAAACATTCCCACAAACATCAGCAAGGACAAGGACATTCACCCATCCCAGGGTGGAGTATGGAGCCTCACCAGACTCCTTCCTGCCTGTCCAAAGAAAATGAAGCATAAAAAGGCTTAGCACCTTTCTGAAGAAGTTGCCTCAATATCATGAAGGTGTTCCCTCTGAAGGTGGATTTACCTTGTTTTTAGCATTTACAGTTAATGATAAAAAACCAGAACACACATCTGAGAGTATTAAGGTGTTTTTCTCCAAGTTTGACCATTCTAGGGGTCTCAATAGGACTCTGTCCTCTTTCTTCTGCCTCAGCAGAACAAGCAGACCCTGAGTGAAGTTAAAATATTCACTGCTAAAACTATTTCCTTGTAGCTCTTTTCAGAATTCAAACTAAAAAGAAACCAGTAGCTGGGATCCGAAAATGTGATGCCATATTATAGCACTCCCTCTCTATTCTTTCACTCTCCTTTTACTTTTCCATATCCTATAATCCAGAGGGCCTAGGGACAAAACTATCATCAGGAGCCAACTACAGCTCTTGTCTGGAATGCAAAATGGAAACTGTCTTGCTCTCAAGGAAGAATTTTTTAGTATCTTCCCTATGAAAAGTATTGCTCTGGAAGTAGTGCTCACAGTCCATTGGGATGGAGAATATGGAGGTAAGGGAACATGTTCACGGCCAGCTACAACCTCAGAGTAACCAAGGGTCTAACGAAATCCAGCAAAAACAGCTTGGTGAACATAAGAGAAAAGTCAAACAGGGCATCACCACCTGACCTCTGTGTTCAGAGGGTGGATTTATCACTCCCACAAAATTTTAATAAAGCAATAAATTACAGCCCTCTTAGATAAGCACTTAGAGCCTGGATTTGAAATGACAATACAGGATTGAAGGGCTTTCTGGGCCTTTTTATTGATCCATGTGCTGGCCAGTCAGTTAAGAGTCATTTTCAGGACCCGGTTCGTTAAGCTTTGAATTTGCATCTGCACCCTGAATGTATGTGTGTATTTCTGTTTGTACAAATTGAGCAACAATGCAAATGATCACATACTGCACTTAAAGATCAGGTTTAATAGGCTTTTAAAATAATTCAAGTGTTCACTTGAATTTTGCACTAAGGACCGTGCACAGAACATGTGACTGTTGTGCACCATCATTAGAAGGATGCACTTGATTAGTGAAGAAATTTCAATTAAACTCATGTTTCACATCAGATAGCAATTAATGAAGCCTACAAACAACACATGAAAGGATGTGTGTGTGTTAGCAAACTCCTCCCGGTTTTTGATGGAGCTATATTGAGAGTACCTCTAATAGAGTTTAAATTGGGTTTTTTTGCCAACTTGACTTTTTTTTTGCTGCTCAGATCCAATTGAAAAGCAAAGGAAAAAGTGATCTTGAGTTTCCTCGTTTGCCATCAACCTGAAGTGAGATGAGAGAAAACAGAAGGGGCACTGTACAAGCTAAAGTCTAATGAAAGATTTTCTTAACTTTGTTCTCTCCTGTTCTCAGTTTAGGGTCTAACAAAAAAAGAAGTATGAGCAAATATTTTCTCTTCTCACTGGTGTTATTCCTCCAATGATGGATTTATTTTTTTTTTTTCTTTGCAACCATCCACTGGGTAACAGCATGCATAATTTGAAATTGTTGAAACATATTATACTCAAACAAAACAAACTCTTATAATTAGCAGAGTTCTTAAGACTAGTGCTGGTGTAAAGGAGAGCAGAATTTGGCCCATTATCAGCCAAATGTGTACCCTGTCAGCACAGATGAATAAGAAGGAAGCTAGAATTTCTTGTCAGGTTTTTGTTTTTGATCAGATGGACAACAGAACTCTGGGCCTTTACTAACATATTTATGGTGTGTGTAACTACAAGCAACACACAAACAGTGAACAGCACCTATATTTAATTTTCTTGGCTCTGAGAGTCTCTGAAAGTTCTTATTACAAGACTTTTCTTTATATTGCTCATAATTCTTTTGAATGTGACACGGTCTAGGGGAAAATTTCCATGCTAGATGTTTCTGCTGGCTGTACATTTTGGGAACATTTCAGCTAAAATAGTTGAAGTGCTTCTGAGTGTGAAATGATGGGAAAATATACTGGGTTGCATGTAGGAAAATGTTCCTTTTTAGTAGTTTAGCAGGGAGATGTACCTCCACTATGGTTTAAAGCACAGGACTGAAAATTAAGTGAGGTCTGCTCTGCCTTCAACAGAAAAATCTTAAATATGGCTACATTATAAGAATTTTTGTGAGACAGTAGAAACTCCACAGATGAGGATACCCAGTAATTTTTACTATAAAGGGCAAGGTGATTTCTGGAACTGTGGGATAGGAGCAGGAACAAGAACAGCTGGATTTTTCCTCCAGTATAATACATGGACTCAAGTTAATTGACTTGTGGATGTTGAAGGAAAGTAAGGAGCTTATCCTGTAAGAAAAGCTGGAAGTTGTTCAGAGAAAGTGTATTTGAGGGGGGGAAAATCTGGTAATAGATCAAGGGAAATCATGGATGAGGTAAGGAGCTGAGGGGTAGAAAAAGAAGATTTTCCAGGCAAGGCAGCTAGAAAAAAGGACAGTGGTGCACAGCTGCGGACATGATCATTCTTTCCCAGCTGGAGGGTTAATGTGCCAGCAAATCTCCATGAGCCAGGAAGGGAGACTCTCAAAAAGGGAAGCTGTCCACCATTGTATCACAGAAGGTATTTTAGGTTCTTACGAGAGGAAAGCTCCTGTCTCCTGCCAGATCTTGGCAAAGGTCTCGCAAATCCTTCTTCTAAGGCACTGCAGCTCCCAGTGCTGCAATCAGCTCCTGGAAATGTCTTGGTGTGCTATTTTTGACTTCCAATACACAAAAGCACATCAAACTGAAACCCATGTTCTTATGTCTACTAACACTTGGGCCTTCAGTAAGTATTCATGAAGTTATAGTGCAAGAAAACACTTCCCAGTCCACTCAACTGTTAAATCTTGCTGTGCTCATCATTAACTATGAGCATTCATGGTTGTGATTGACACCATGTCTCATTGATGGCACTGTGATTCCTTCTGACAAAATTCTTGCTCAGAATGAAAGGCATTTGAAATAACATTTGATGGCTAAGTTGTGTATTTAAAATCTGTTAAGGTTGAAAAGTTGAATACCAATGAATAAAATATGAGTATTAATTCCATCCCTCCCTAGGAGAGAAACTCCTGGGATGAATTCCTATATCTAGGAACCATTCTAATGATTTATTCCCACAGAGGCTGGAAAGCACACTCTGAGTGGTGTTAGGGCTTCAAGAAGGCCTGTGCCACATACTAAAACACCTACACAAAGTATGGCAGCCAGCACTTATGCTCCACAGAGGTCCTGGAGGATCCTTGATAATGTCAAGACCTGTGTTGAGGTACTGAGGAGCTAAAAACAAGTTTGACAGCTGTAGGTGGGAGGGTAAGAGAAGTCCTCAAATTGAGTCTTGGTTTAGGCAAGTGGAGATGGTAAATTGTCAAGGAAAATGAGGTAGAAGTACACCCTTTTATATTCTGTTCCAGGTCAAATTCCCCTCAAACTTCCTCTTCAGCAGGTAGAAGAATCATAGGTCTTGTATGTATTCAAACAACCTTAAATAGAGGCAAGTGGGGTGATAATTCTTTCCTAAGGATGGGATGAGGATAATGTGTAGTAAACTCATCACAGGGTCACCCACAGAATCATGACAATAAAACACAATATTGACCAGCTGCTCCCTTTCTGTTGAATGAGGCAGGGCCGCTGGGGAAGAAATTAGATCATTACCAGAGACAGTGGCATGATGTGCTGCTGACTAGGACATGTTGGCTTTGGCGTTTCCTAAACTTCAAGTGCAAATTTTCAGACTCTTTCGTGTCATGGTGTACACACACAGACACAAGTATGTAGTCATGTGTGTTCACCTGCAGAAACTGAGATATTAGAAAATTAAATCTAATTATACCTATACACATAAAACGAGACTTTGTTCATGCTAGCAGCACTGCCCAGTCAAAGACAGTTCTGTAAAGAATTTCAAGGTTTGCCTTTAGGTTCAAAGATGTTTTCCTGTTTGTAGAACAACAAGATATTGTCTTATATTTAGCAAACCTCTCACACTGCTAATAACCACAAGCAGAAGTGTGTGTGGCTGCAGCACATTTACCTCAGTGCTTTCAAATACAACACCAATGACCACAGATTTGTGGTGAACCAATGCCCACCTCTCACAGCTGAGCTTCTGATCTCTGCGTTACGTTTGGATGCCCACATAATTCCATTTGCCTAAATTTTTGGGCTGGTGGCTTAAACATAATTATTCTGTCATCACTGTGTCTCTCTTGAAGAAAAGGTGCTTGAACATGCTTTGCTCCTGAGTCATATGTTTTCTCACAATGATTACAGAAAGCTGACTGGACTTCAGCAAAAACAGTGAGGGGATATTAACCCAAAAGAAGGAAGACATTAAATATAGTTAAAAGTGCCTCTGTTCCCAATTTATAAGGATGCTATTCTGAAGCAAAAGTTTTCATTTAAAAAGAAAAAATAATTCAATTAAAGCAGCTGCCTTCTTGTTTTAGTTCTGAGTTGCTTGAGCTCTTCACCAAATATATCGAAGCCTACATATAAACCTATATATGCACTCACAGGGAAAGTTTTCAACAGTGTATTACACACAAGAGCAAGCAGCAGATTGCTTAAGATTACCCCGACATCCTGGACCAGTCTTGGAGCAGTAATATCTTCATGTTTGCTGTCAAGGCCCGTCACCCCAGCTGACCAGCAGGGACGCCGAGGCAACCCACATTACTCAATCAACTTTAAGTGTTATAAATACTGAGGTCCATAAAAAAGTACAATGTAATGATGACTTAAACAAACCCAATTCATCATCCCAGCTGCACACATATCATTTCCCTCAGGGTGACCAACCAAGCAGCAGTGAATTCAACCCAGGCCAGATTCCGATTCCATTTCTCTTCATCAATTTGACTTTTGGGTTTACCTCCCTCCAAAGGAAAAGAAAAAATATCCCCTTAAAAATGAATAAAAATCCCTCAAATCAAATACAGCTCAGCTGCTTGACTCCCCTTTTTGTTGTTGTTACACTCGTGTCCATGCATTTTGCCTCTGGTGATATAAAAGGAAACCCTTCAATTTAAAGGTCAAATGGGGGCCGTTTGTTTTAACCCAGTGAACCATGGCAATGGTATTCACATATATTATCTTTTGTCCTTCAACAGTTGTTAGACTTGTAGCCAGAGGGGAGGCTTGGCAGATTTGCTTGCACTGGTTTTTTTTATGATAGAAAAAATACAAAATTTCTGCAGTTAAGTGTGCTTGATTGAGTAATATTCTGAAAATCAAATCAATACCAAATCTGATTTTCAGTCAATGGTAAGGCACATTCACCAGTACCATTAAAGTTTATTGGTTTCATTTATTTAGAGAGGAAAAGTAGAGATTCACAGTGTGATCCGTTCCCTTTCCTACTTCCATCCTCTTCAATGCCTCCCCTTGATTTTATCTTTTCCCCTTTGTTAATCACAGAAATGTCATGTAAAAACACAGCTAATTATTTTTCTACTTTTCAATTCCCATGACATCACCCCCAATTCCCTCTTCTTTTTATTAAAGGTTTGCAATTACAGGATGGGCAACTCAGCAAAACTAGATTAAAGAGAACTAGTACCATGTGCTGGTTAAAGCAAGGTTTCAGCTGTTTTTCATTTCCACACAACTGTGGGAGCAAAACAGTTTGCACAGTCTGGGATTAGTAATTTTTTTCTGGAATTAATGTGCATGCCTTTTCTGCTGTTGAATCTGATTCTATTTCCTCCAAAGGTCTGCTTGTGTCTGCAATAAAATCAAAGTGATTGGGATGCTTCAGTACAAAGTTCCTTGTCCTGGAATTTGTTGCAGCATTTTTCTGTAGGCAAAATGTTGACCTGAGCTGAAGATGAACTGTTCCTGTGAAACTTTGGAATGAACTGATACTTTCTGGCAAAAAAAAATAGTTTGTTAAAATATTTATTTGTTAATGAACCTGAAAAAAATGTTGTTGACACATTTTTCCCCAAGGATCATACAAACAAAACGATACAATGAGACAAAATAAACATAAATTTGTGGAGGAAACTTAGCTATTCAAGTTTGTCTTTAGATATGCAGAGGGCAGGTGCTATTTTTTTCTGTTTATTTGTGGAGGTACAACATTCTGTTCCCTCTGTTTAGATGAAATGCTTCATGGCTAGGCTGTTTTGCCTCTGCATCTACACAGTCTTTAATAAGACCAGATCTTGACTGTCATCATTCTTTCACTGAAAATAATGTATATTTAGAGTGATACTACAAATTGTTGCACTGTTCAGTTTTGCCAATGAGCTCTGTGCAATGGATGGGTGCGACATAGTTTGGGGATAAGTTTTCAAGGGGCAAAAATTTAAATAGAGCTTAAATGGGATGCTCTCTCAGAGCCTGCACACTTCACTGACTTGTTTATTCGTATTTTTAATTTCTCTCTTTTGATCCAAATGGATGCAAATCAAAGCACTTGCTTGGAGATTTTTGGATAACATATGAAAGAAAAACTATTACTCTGTTTACTTATAACTGCTTAGACAATAAAAACAGACAGAAATTATACCAGTGTAGTAGAGTGGTGGGAGAGCTGAGCTGTCCCTAAGCATGAGGGAACCACAGAAATGATAATTTCTGAACTCAGGGAGTAAAATCATAAACTTCTCAGGCAGGGCAGAGTTGCAAGTCCTGATGGACACACAGAACTTCCTAAGAGTGCAGTCTGCCATCCTTTTCTTACCAGGAGGGCTGACCAGTTTGTAAATATGTCCATCACTTTGTAATCTTGTCCCACCAGCTCTCTCACCCTTGGCTTTGTACACTGGTGAGTTTATTAAGAAAGCAGGAGCTAAGATTACACAACTGGTCTTTAATAGAGAACCAACATGGGCCAATTCAAACTAATGAGGAATGTGACACTGCAAAAAACTCGATGCCAGTGTGATATCTTACCTGCCTCATGGGGTGTATGCAGCACTTCACAAGCTACATCTTGTAGTAAATACTCTTAAATGACTTCTGGCACCTTATGTAAACATTGGTATTTACTACATTTCAGGTTGAAGTTCAATGTCTTTGTTGTTCTGGCTAATAATTATCATAATCCCAAAATTCTCATGGGCATTGTTCTCATATCCCCAATTAAGACCTAGCACTAATTTTTTAGATCCAACTGTCAGGCTGAAAAAAAAATTCAGGAGAAAAGTCAGATTTTATCTTGTAGAGGCCAAAATTTCTTACTGTTGAATAAGTTTGTGGAGCTTTTTTAATTGACCTTGGAATAAAAATAAACTAAGAGAGATGAGATGTGCTTAGACAGGGTTTGTGTCATTTGTGTATTTTTCTTTCATGCCATTTATTTTTCACTTTATCTAGATTTTCTCATTCCCTGAGTATCAGGTAACTCTCAGTGATTCTGTACGATCTGGGCAGTTGCAGCAGATATATTCTCCCTTGAGGTGTGCACACTGCAGTTTGTTCCAATATAACATTTTTAAGTATTGCAAAAATGGGTGAGCTAATCTGGCAGCCTGCTCACTATCTGCCATCTCTAGTTCTGCTATATGACCCAGCCTCTGTATCTTTTGCACAATTCCCTAACTGATCTCCTCCTCAGGATTCTGCCTATCCATTCCTTTTGGTTATCAACCTCTGCTCATGTGAGAAGACAGATACACTGGGAAAATACTTTAAAAAGTCAAATTTCCTGAGGCACTATCTCAAATAGGGCCATTATTTGTTGTATTGCTGTATTCTTCACTCTGTTTCACCCTCTTAGAAGAGCAAGTTTGCATGGGAAATTATTGTCTTGGAACCAGATCGTCCTTTATATTCTTTAATCCTCTATTATTTTTCATTTCCTTGGATACTGCAAAACTCTTCTTGCTGTACAGCTGATATATTTATTCTTTAAGAATGCTGATCTTCCCCAGATGTGTACAGTACATGCATTACTATTTCGTCCTTCATCAGTTCTTGGACTCATAGCCAGAGGCAAAGATGTTAGGATTTGCTTGAGCTGAGCAATACAATATTTTTGTTCAGCTGTGAAGTTGATTAATAATTTGGAAATTAAATCAATATTTTCTTTGATTTTCATTACAGTAGGATTAGCATGTAAACCTTGTGTACTGGTATTCCTATCCTGGGTAGGGAAACATGGTAAAACTAATGTAACAGATTTGGTGTCATCTTCTTCATGACATGGCAAAAATTAAGTGAAACTCTAAGGAGAAGCAGATGGATGATAATTTCTGCTGCTTAACTTCCTTGATAATTCCTGGTTGTCAAAGCAGAAAAGGTTTGGAATGCTTGCAGTGGCAAGTCTGAGGTAATTTACACAGAACAAAATTACCGACCCCCTTTTTATCAGATTGTTTGGATCCTTTAGATAGTCATATGAAAAATAAAGCTCCAAAATTCTGTCTTTTGATGGATAATGAAAGCTGATTTTCAGAGTCAGTGAGTGATCCAATTTTTCAGCAACACTGAAAAAAAACCACCATGAAACTTTACCCTGGGAAGAAAATGTTTTAAAAATTGAGAACCAAACTTCATTGAAATTGGTGGGAAGGCTGAAAATTTCAAGGCCTTGTAGTAAAGTCCTATGTACTTAATTCAAGTTAAATATGATTGGAAGCTTTGCCTTAAAACGTGTGTAGTTGTAATTTACACTGTAAACTTTCTCCAATGGGAATGTCTTTCTGACTTTGAATCTGACAATAGTTCCCCAACACCAACTCAAGCTGGGACAGTCAACATGGAAAATTTCTGCTGCTGAAAGTGTTGGAATTTTTGTTCCTGTTGGCATTTGGTTTCTTCAGAAATGTGCTCTTTCTGGGTACATCACAATAAGCACTAGAAAAGCATAGCAATGTACACTGTGTAGTTGACAAAGAGAGTTCATGGCACTCATTAAATCTCTCTGAAGGAGGCATGATTAGGATGCAAGATGTAGAGTCAGCCTCTGACACAATTGACAATATTTACATCCAACTCTGATCTTATTTGACTTCTGTTTATATGGCATTCAGTGTAATTTAAGTCTATATTCTGGCTCTAAAGGTATCAGATTACCAGAAATCTATCAAAACCAGTAACCAGTCTTTTGATTTTTCAGTCTGAACTTTAATGAATGTCCTACTTCCTCACTCATCAGTTTTCTTAAGCAGGATATGGAATTCAGGAATGAAACCTTCAGCTTAAAAAAATGGAGGTGGATTTGGAGAAATAAATGTAGAGTTGCCTCTACACCATGATGTTATATCCTTCCACTTCCCACTCACTTCTGTAAAACTACATTTAAACATAGGATCTAAAAGTTTTATGACTAAGAACATGTTTCAGCTGTACTCCCAACACATGTTGGAACTGAATCTAAGGAATTAATTGAGGCTACACTATACTTCCTCCAGAAGACTTTGATTTGGAAGGCTATGTCTCTGTGCCTGTTGTTTATACAACGTGTGATTTTATGTAAAAGTGTGTAAAATTGCCCCTGTAGCTCAATTAATGCTTTAAAAAACTGAGGGGGTCCAGAGCAATCAATAAAACCCATTTCCAGAGTGGTCCTGAATCCTGCCATGACTAAGGGATGCAGATCAGCATCCCTTAGTCAACTGGTAAAACCTTTCAGGAAACAGAATTTAAACTAAGTTTATCAGGCTTGGGCTGATGTAATTCAGCAACCCAAGATGATCAATTGTACTTGTTTTAGTGAAACCACTACCTGCTGAAATGAATACTCACCCGTCTCCAGACACTTCAGGAGCCAGAGCTAAGGACAGAATGGCCAGCATCTCAGCTTTGTCACAACACACTGAGATGGAGCTCAGGCAAGACCTTGTTTAATAACTTTGTTCTGTAATATTCCACTGGATCCCTAAAATTAGTTCCAAATATCTTCCCATGTGCAATGATCTCTGTCTTGGCCAGGAGGCCCATCCATTGTCAGCTGGCCTTTTCTTTTATCCCAGTGCCTCTTTTGCTGGACCAGTGATATCAGTCTCACCCACCTGACACTACTTACCTAAAAAGCTGTGGTGTTGTGTCCACACTGCCCTTTACCCATCTCTCCAGGAACCTGCTGCTCTTGAAGGCTCTGGCCATGCAGTACATGACTCAGTTTATGTTAAATGACTTCAGTTACTACCAGCTGCAAGTAGACTTCACCAGAAGGCCACCCAAGGGGTCTAGGTACAGTCTTAAAACTTAGGCAGAATAACAAATGAAAGTAGATGTGTTCTACTTCTTTTTCTTAAGCTCTGATCCTGCAAAATGACAGCTGAGACCATCCAAAAGAGTAACTGCAGAAAGCACAAAGATTAACCTTGCTAAGGTCACTACTGTGTTGGGCCTTTTTTGGTTTTTACCTTGTCCAGAGGATATTTGACAGTCAGAACTCTTGGACCTTCTCTGGCTCATGCAGCAGCAGCTCAGACAGCTCCCTATTGTACTCTCCACGTTCATGTGAGATGATGGCTCACACCAAGAGCAGCTAGAGGACTGAGGATATTCATTTTTAAGGGCAAAGGTGGCACCTTCACAGGCGTTTACACAGAATCGAGCACTTGAGGGCTCTAGTCCCGAATGAGATTTCCAAGTTATGTTGTAGTACAAACAAACAATAATAACAGAGAATGGGTAGGGGCAGGGGGAGGAAGGGGAAGTTATGATTAATTTTTATCAGACTTCCTTCTCCTTTCCACAGAGCAGTTCAATGTGAAGTCAAAGTTCATTGACACATTCTCTGTAGTCGGTGGGATGATTGTTTTATATTAGCCATTGACTTGGCCTGCATTGATCCTTGAGAATGTATCGCACAAATCATTTTGCACTAAACTGCTGAATCGATGAAGAAATCTCCTGGAAAATTTATATTAAAAGTCGCTGTTTGCCTAAATGAGTTCCCTGTGCCCCATATTGAATATTTTGCTGATGAATTGAATGAGTTTAAATTTGAACATTGCAGACCCATTAAAGAATGAATTCTTAAATCAACTTCTGCCATTTATGATTGAAATGAGATTTCCCCTGCAATAGACTAGCTGTTATATAAATCAGTTGTGCATTTTATACTGTTCCATAAACAAGATATAATTCTTTTAAATACACAACAGGTGCCTTAAATCTTTTGATGCATCTTGTATTTATCTGATGTTGATATTAGTATATTTACACCAGGTAGCAAACATGGGTTTATAATAGCGTATAGTTTCTGAAGGTTAAAGAAGCCATAATCTTTGTTCTTAAATGCAACTGAGATTTCAGGGTTTATACTTTACATCACTGTTCACAGCTGAATTCTAAACTTAATCTAAAATAAATAATTGTTCCTTGCACTATAAAAAAGCAAACCATTTTGAGTAAGGTTATGATTAGAGCAAATTTGATTTTTAGTATGACATAGAGGAACATTTTTTCCTGCTATCTGGTTTTAATATTGCAGTGAATAGTTGAATTTCTTTCCTTTCTACTCAGACTCTCTGCACCTTAGGTGACCTCTACTAACTGGCTCAAGTAAATTACTTAAGCTGGTACCAAAATTACTTCATGTACTGGTCCAGTTTTGGAATTACCTCAAATACAAGATTACCACTGACAGTTTGCTGAAGCAACTGGTGTCAGAGAAGTGCTTCTTCCCTTTTCCCACAAATAACAGCTTTTTCACATATATCGTATCCATCTTGAAAGATGGTTTTTTCTTCTCAAGCCATATGAGCTGGTGACTGCTGGAGTCAGACTTGATCTTTGATGTCACAGGATGTTCCCTGTGTTTCAGAGTTTGGGTCAGGAGGATCCCAGAGGGACAGTAAGCAACAAATTACTGTCCTCTTCCTCAGAGAAACATTGAAGTGGACATAAACCAGGACTATGAGGGCCAAACCAGGAGCTGGAGCAAATCAGTGCATTTTATATGATGTCTAGGAATGGTGTCAGTGTGGTTTCCACATTCTCAGCAGCTTCTGGATAGACAGAAATTCCTGAGATATCCCCAGTAAAATGGAAAGCTTCAATGAGCTACAAAAGAGGAGCAGCAGCTGCATTGTGGATTAGCAGATAGGCAGGTCTGGAGGTTAATTCAACATTGCTCTGTTCCTGTCTTAGATAATGTGGCATTCAGAAATGCTCACAGTGTAACATATGAAAAAGAATTCAGTCCCAGAGAAGGAACCATAATGAACATTGGACATTCAATAAAATCTGGAAGCTTAATGAGAAATGTTTTTGCCATTTCTTCACTGGTGTTGCCTTGAGCACACCCTACAAGGTGGTTCAGAGCTTTTGATGCACAGAGGTGGGGGCTCCAGTCAGCCCTCCTTCCATGCTCATCCTTCAGAGCTCATCTTCATCTTCCTCGGCCCCACAGCTGAGCTCACACTGGATTTGCCCTGTGAGCTCACCCACCCACACATCATGTCCCTTATGACAAGCCAAAGTCAAACTTTAGGGTGTGCTGCAGCCACTTCTCCTCAGTTTGGAATTGGACTCTTTTCCTGAAAGCAAGATTCTTTCCTTATCCAAACATGAAGGGATGGTACAAGCTACTGTGACTATCCATTGAGAAAGAAAACTTTTTTTTTTGTCCCATTTCTGACAGTTACAGTGATGCTTTAAGATTTAGCTTTCATGTTTTTCAGATTCTGTGCTGCCTATGGGTGTAGTTCTGAGCCTCATATTAAGTGTTAGTCAGCTCTCTTCACAGGGTGGGGAGACACAACAAATCCTTTCCCAGATGGACACCAAGGACAACAGGTACAAGTTTTCAGGCCCAAAGGCATAAACAATGGTGGACTGAAGAGAGAAAACAAGAAGGATGAGACCACACAACCTGAACCTGTAACTGGACAATTCAACCCCAATATGCAAATGGCCCAAATCTTCTAAGAAGTGTGAAACCTCGTGACCAGTCATCCATTTTGTAACCATTTTGGGTCCACCCTGGGTGTAGCCCTGGCCAGGCTCTTGTACTGCCCAAGGTGTATCTTTTAAGGCCTTTTACTAAATATTTACTTTATTCTCTTAACTCTGCCTAGTCTCTCTTCCAGGTCAGCCTTCCCAAGGCATCAGTTCTGGCACCCCAGATGGAACAGTGAGGCATCTGAAAATCCCCCCAGGATTAGAGGAACGCCCAGCTCCTGCTCCCCACTCCTGCTGGCACTCTGAGGGAGGGCCCCAGCTGTGGCCCAGGAGGTATCAGAGCCAACAGGATTCAGAAGCAGCTTCCAAAGTAAAGAGATCTTTAAATCACAGGTGTTGCAGGAGGGCTGGAATAGCTCACTTTAACCAGGTTGTAAAATCTCACTATTGAGGCTGTAGTATCAGCTTCATCCCATGGCTTCTAATGTTTTCATGGCTCTGTGGGACTCTCTCCTCCAAGGACAAGCATCAAGGGTTTTATAACTATCAGTTGATCATTTCTGCTAAAGTAGGGGAGGTGGATTCTCAGTGAGATAACAAAGGTGTTATCTCTATCCAGGGAGGATATAAAGGATATTGGGAAGATAACATCTAATTGAAGATTCAATTTTCCAAGTGCCAAATTGTTTTGATGACTAATTGATTTACATAGATTGAATTCATTCACAGATCAAATATTTTTTAGATCTTGGTGCCCTTTTTTCTTCTGTGGCAGCACATAGGAATTGCTGTTAACTTTCTTAAAAATAAAAGATATAGACTAGGATTGGCATGGGAGATGTTACTGAGTTTTAGCTCTTTATCTTCTAGACATAGACACAGTAGGTCACTAATGTCAGTAAAGGTGTGATTCAGGGATCCAAGCCCACAACTAGGTGACAGAAAAGGTCAGGGTCTAATTGTTCTGCCTTGGTGCTGAGAGACCAAGGAAAGGAAGAAAATATGATGGCCTCAGGAAAAGCTGTTGCACAAGACCTCCTTTGCTCAGTTTAAAAGTGGGATAATGGTGTTTTCTTGCTGTCCTCAGAGGCTTTGTGAGAATTAATTAGCTAATGTTGACAAAGTGCTGTCAATATCAATAATAATATGTAGTGAGAATGCAGGATGAAGTGGTATGGAAGATTAACTGGGACACATTTAGAATAGCTATAAAAGTGAGATGTGACAAAAACATCAGTATATTTTGTTGTAGAGAAGCTTTTTTGCACCCACCTCAACAAGTTGTTCTGTTTTAGTGACAGCATTTTCAAGGCAGTTCCAGCAAAGTCTTTTTAACAGGAATCCACTTTCAAATCCCTCTGTTGGTGACACCAGGCCAATTTCCAAAGGTCTGGGCACAGAGGTGTTTCTTCTCTCTCCATGTCCCTCATCTTTATCTTTTAATTCCTGAGGACTGATGGATGATACACTTTTCCAGAAGGACTCAGTGCTGAGAGCATCACTGGCACCACCAAGATTTGGGTCCAGTGCCCTGCTCATCTCCTACCTTGAGAACCAAGAGAGTTCACAATCTCAAAATGTTTCTCTGGGATGACTGAAAGAGAGAAATATTCCCTTATAATTAAATAAATTCTATAATTATGATACTAGCAAAAATTCACCCTATAGATACAAAAGTAATTTTAAAATGTTGATTTACTTTTTCGCTGAACGTGTTGGGACCATATTAATGGTCAGACAGGAAATTTTCATGCATGTGTTTTAGCAGGCAGAAATGGTGTGTTTTAATTTTTCACATTTTATTTTTCATCTTCCTCATCTTATTCTCACTAAATTATTCATGTCTGGGTACCACTGCAGTCAAAAGGATATTTCTATTGTCACTTTAAAAGATTTAATTAAAACAGTTGTGATTCTTCACAAATTTCTAAAATTTATTTCATCTATTGATAACAATAGACAGCAATTTTGTCTATTAATTTTTTATTAGCATGCACAACATTTTAATTTCATAGGGTTCAGTTTATCTTCAAAAGAACATATTTCTTCAAAACAATGAAAAAATATTTTCAAATTTTTATTAAAAATTTATAAAACCTTTTTTCCTTAATTTTTTTCTACACACACTAAATGCAACTGCACACTTGGGAAAAAAAAACCAAAAACATTTCCAAGAGAATTGTTATGTTTGGGAAAAAAAAGTGATATCTTTATTGGGAGCCAGACTTGATGCAATTGGACATTATAATGATTTCTTTATATCTCCATACCTTTTCCCTTAAACTATAATTTATTACATACCTAGTGTCTTGGTCAACATATAATGCCAAGTGCACAAACAGATGCTTGGTGGAGATCGTCTGAGACTGGTTTGAGGCTACCACACTCATTTCACATGTCACCAAAGACCTAATTCAGCTGGTGCTTCAGACCAGTTCTGGTCCCACTGACATTTGTAAAATACTGTGTATTTTAGTACAGATTATGCATTTTCTTTATGGTGGCATTTCTCAATGCTCTTTTATAGTGGATAAAATGCCAGACTGGGGTACAGACAACACTGTGGCAGTGTGACACTGTCCCCTGTCCCACAAAACACAAGTTTGTAAGTATGAAGAAAATTTTCTATTGCATTTTCATTTTCTGATTGCTAACGAAGCAAGAGCAAGTCTTTTGAGGGGCGTGGCTGGCAGATAATTGCTTCCACAGAATAAACTCAGTATCTTTCCTTTTGCCATCTAACATTTAAAATCATTTTACATATACAGAACATTTGAGTCTAATTGGATGAAGGATCTTAATTCCTGTTTCAAAAAAAAAAAAAAACCTGTTAAATTGATATTACTTCATTGATTTTAATAAAGCCT
Source organism: Cettia cetti (assembly GCA_013401135.1). NCBI lineage: Eukaryota > Metazoa > Chordata > Aves > Passeriformes > Sylviidae > Cettia > Cettia cetti. Next base: position 146,222 of record VZUI01044955.1, read on the forward strand.
TTGAAGATCTGAGAACAAAGGGTCCTATTGGTTCTTTAATTAGTAAAGGATTTATTCAATAAGTTATCGGACAAGTTAATTTACAGGACTTAATTTTGCTATTGAAAGGTTTAGCCTCCTTCCCTCCAAAATTGGGACGATGGACCATTCCAATACTGTGAAGGTGATGACCTTGTGATAACCCGTGTGTTCATCAGTCAAATTACTGTCCCCAGTAATGATAATGCCAAAGCTCTGGAACACTGGGGCAGCTAATCTGTATTCAAATTACACTCAATGAAACAGCAAGCACAATTCAAGTAATAACTCACTAGCACTGAGAGGTGAAGGGAGATGCTCAGACCCCTTCATGCAGATTGGACATTATCATACATTTCTTAGGTGTTGGACAGGTCTGCATGAGAGGGTTGTTAATGAAAATATCAATCAAAAACTCTGCTGACTTAATGGTCAATTTAAATTAATTAATTGGAAAGGAAAAAGTTGAGAAGGACAGCATTGATTGTTTAGCTCGGAGCAGTGGGCAGGCTCGGGGGAAAAAGGTTTCCCAAATAAGACCAGGTTTCCTATGTCTGCTGGTGCTTTGTGTAAAATCTTGTGTTTGAAAAGGTGGGGAAAATTGTAGGATCCTGTAATTTGAACACTTTGATACTTTGCATCGTGGGTCAGTGGGTTTGGGTGGGGTGCTGAACATAATGGCATAATACCAGCCTTGGGAAGGAAATCTGCAGGAGAGGTGGAGGTGAGGCACTGTGCACCAGCTGAGGATTTGACCCTAACTCTACAGACACGTGCAGAATTCCTTTCATTCATAGCCTGTTTTTTATCCTCACAGCTTGTACTTTCTAGCTCAGAACATGTTTGTCAGCTGTCCCTAAAAGGCTGACTCTCTGGAGGTCAAGGGGAGGATTCCTTTTGATTCAGGGGAGAGAGAATTTCAGCCTCCATCTGCAAGAGGGCTCCCCACAAATAAAATTGTGAATCAAGAAAATATTTAATGCATGGAAGCATCTATAAGAATTTTCTTATTAATATGAAAGGCAATACATGTTTTCGGAAACTGTGTAAAGCCTTTGGGATGAATAAAATATTAAACCTATTTTTTTAATTGTATATTTTGAAAACAAATGCTTTAAATGAAAATACTTTCTATCTATGTCTATATTTATACCTATCTGCATAATTAAATATCAGCAAAATTTTTGAAGACAAAAATGTCCTTAATTTTTTAAAATGCATTTTGTTTCTTATATAAGCAAAGACTATAGTAATTTGGTGTAAGAATAGGCTAAGGCTTGAAATTAAATCAAATTCTTGTAAGAAAATTCCTGTGTTTTGAACCCAAAACTCAACATTGATTTTGAATTCAATGGCAAGGAAATACAGCAAGATTTTCTAATCTGATATTCATGATATTTTGTCTGTCTGAAACACAATCCAAACTTCCTTCCAGCTGCATTGGGTTGTGTTGTGGGTGCAGCCTAAGATCTGAGCATCCAGAATATTTTTGGAGTCCCTGTAAAATTCAAAACTGCTACTCCAGAACATTTTAATCCAAACACTCTTTTTTTTTTTTTTTTTTTTTTTTCCAGATAACTCTTTTGTTTTGGTTTTAATTTGTTTCCTAATTCTGCTCTTCCTAAATCACACATTGTCATTTGAATCAGAGCAGAATACAAACATCAACCCTGTGTATAATGCAGGGGGAAATAAATATGATATGTAAAATGAAATGCAGATGCAGCAGCTTTACTGTGGAAAGCATCTGACAGGCAGCACTAGGGTTGGCTCTAATGTTGTTTTTATAATTCTTTTTATTATCACACAAACTATGGGAGTAGAAAATTTGCCTAATGAGACAGAAAGGAACCCAAATAAAACAATTAGCCCCATAAAAACAATATAGTAATTATACATTTAAGTAAATGATAAGTGGGAAGTACGTGGCATATTAAGGAAATTAAGATACTGCCCTGACTTTTTATTCCTTGTTTTTCTTCTCCACATATCCTTCCCTCAAAGCAGAATTAAAATGATAATAAGGAACTCAAATGAACTTATTCATAAATAAATGTAACTTTTTCCTTAGTAGACTTCAGGGTAAGGTCTCCAACCAGATTTCATTCCTGACTTCTGGAAAATGCTTAGCATGATGGATACACAGTAGATCAGGGCTGCACCATTACTGAATATGCTGCAAAGAAAATTTATAAAGGCTCAAAATGGCCAAATAATCCACGGCTGTATTAGGATGATGTTCCAAAGTAAATATTGTTCAATTTCAGGAGCTGAGTCACATTTTCAGTTCTCTCCAGCAACTCTCACTCACCTTTTCAGAACTATGTCAGAGAATATTTCAGCCAGGTCCCAAGGGGAGGTAGGTGAAAAGAGCAGTGACACAGGAAGGGCAAACAGCACACCAGGCAAAGCCCACGGTGGCACAGCCTTTTCAGCAGAGCACTCAGCACAGCCCAGACCTGATGATTCTGCAGTTCAAAGATGTGCCTGGCTGAACTGACTTCTTTCTTGCTGGACTGTGTTAATGTAATGGGTGTACAGCTCAAATGCAATCTCAATAAATGGTGTTGCTGTTTGCAAACTCTCTCTGGCTTTGCTTTCAGATCCAATCTCCCACCAAAGTCACCCAGTGTGTCTTTGACACTTCACCACCCTCACAGCAGCTGAACCACTCTGGGCATGGCTCTATCATCCCAAAATTCAACCAGTACAAGCCTTCCACACAACTGTGGCTATATTCCCACAGGATTATCCAGAGACTATAGAAGATCTAAAGGGTATTGAAGTCCTTGCAGTTATATCTAAGTCTGCCCCCTATTCTGTTATACTGGTGTACTTGGAAGAGAAAATTTTGTAAGGAGGAACCCTATGTTAAGGTACATCAATAAAGAGTAAGGCAGAAAATGTGTGAAAATACAGCTTCTGGTGACTTTATCTGAGCCCCGCCTAATTTTTCTGATTTAGGAGGTAAAGTTATTAACCAGACACCAGAAAGTTTTTTTCTAATCCTGACACTGATTCTTTCTGTGGTTTTGGACAAGCTACTTAGACTGACCATATCATTTCATCATGTCCAGAAGGGAATAACAACATCCAATATGTTCACTCTCTGTAGATGTCCAGACCTCTTCCCAGCACTAATTTTCCTGTGTGCTGAAAGAGGATAGGACAAATCTGGCCCAGAATGGCATGGGGAGTGTCTTGCTTGGGGGAGGGAATTCCCAAGCATGTCTCAGGAGCCTTAAGGTTGAATAAATTCTGATTGTCTGTGTTAAATGCTGGATTTCCCTCTTGGCCTGAAGGTAATGCAAAAATGTGTATGAACTATTTTTAGCTGGGCTATAAAGAGAAAATTAAGCTATCAGAGAATATAATTAGAACAGAACTACCATGCTAAATTTGGGGATTAGATACTATACCTTGTAATTAATCAGGCTGAATAAAGTCATCCTAGTGTAGAATTGCATGAACCACTTTATTCTCCTACTGGCTCAGGGTAACAGGTTCTGAGAGGAGTATTTGTGAAGGGCAAAGGGGTGTTGTGGTTGCAGTAAGTCAAGAAATGACCTTGGGCACTACTGGAGATGCTGAGGGTCCCAGCCTAGCAGGGAATCTGCCTCATAGCTCTGAGGTCAAACCTGGTTGTGCCAGTCCCAGCCTGTGCCTCGGTGTACTATGACCAGAGCCTTTCACAGCCTTAGAATTTCCCAGCATGGAAAGCAAAACAGGCACAGAAGTTGTTAAAAAAAAATGGCCCTTGCTGTGTAAGTGTATCAGGACCTGGCCATGAGCAGAAAGTATTAGTACTATTTTATTTTCTTATGAATAACAATAAAATATTACACTGACTGCAAACTTGATGTGAGGGCTAGTAATATTATTGCTCTTGTAGCATTTAGTTTGCTTGTATATTCTCTTGACTCCAGATGGATTTTAATTTTGTGTATGGTAGCTACACAGGGCGCACGTAAAAGCTTTAATAAATCTGCTTGTTCAAACTGAAATAGGCATTTTGTATTATGAGATTGTCTTGCTCCAAAACAAATCCACATGATTAGAGTAGTGGATTTAACTAATTGTCCTCCAAGCAGCTCCTATGGGAAAACAAAATGTTGTCTATGTTAACAGTGCCTCAAAGAGGGATCAGTCAGGATCAGCAAAAACATGGTATCACATGCTGTAGTGTTGTGTTGTTTACCAGATGGCAGGAGGATAATTACCATAAAATCATTATTGCTTGCTTTAGGGTAAGTGCCATCATAAAAGCTGATATCTGAACTGAGTATCAAATCTCAATATGCAGTTATTGTCGAATTTCCAGAGACATACAGAATCCCAGGTTTCAAGATCTGGATTTCACTCTGGATCAGATTCTGAAGTGTGAGGGTTCTGTTTTCCAGAAAACTCCTTATTCAGCTGTCCATGCGAGACACTAAAGTGTTAGATGCTTTTCAGAGACTATTCTATTCTATTCTATTCTATTCTATTCTATTCTATTCTATTCTATTCTATTCTATTCTATTCTATTCTATTC
>VZUI01044957.1:7004-23763 GCA_013401135.1 Cettia cetti
CCCTTTTTTTTTTTTTTTTTTTTTTTTTGTTGTTGCTGTTGTTAATACAGCTTCTTTTTTTTTTTTTTTTAACTTTCATCCCTTGGTATCTATTTCTCTTATTGGCAGATGAAAGCGGAGTTATTGAAGCCTTCTCTCTTTAGAGAAAACCACTCATTTTAGAGTGTTTTTCTCCTAGAATTTTTATCCAAACCAAGATGGGGGTTGGAGGGGTGGACAGGATCTGGGGGAATCTGTGGGGCTGATATCTGTGGAGTTGGAATGAGGATCTGTAGATCTCCATCAGACTCTAGAGCTCTGTAGGGCTGGATGGGATTCTCCTGGGCTGGAACACAGCTCCATGGGGCTCCATGAGTCTGATCCACCCCTCCAGGTCTCCACTCAGGTTTGCAGCTGAGACCGCCTCTTCAATGGCAACATCCATGGACTCCGTGGGAAAGGCTACAATGGGTAAGATTTCATCTTCAGGCTGGGATCCAGGGGTTTGGTGGTGGCTGACAGCACTGCCTGGATGACCTGGGGGTGACCAGGCTGACCACAGGATGAATTACCTGGAGCACACCTATGTGGAACGGCTTTAGAAATATGTTGAATATTGGTGCTGTACAGCACATTAGTACTGGGATGCAGATGTGGGAGTGGAATTCCCAGAGGATAGTGGGATTTGGGAGGGCAGAATTCAGGAACACAGGAATTCCCACAGGAAGGATCTCACAGCCATCCCATTCCTATGGGAATTCTGTGAATGGATTTCACCTCCATCCCATTCCCATTGAAATTCCATTGGTGGATGTCATCATTGTCACAATTCCATCAGAATTTCATGGATGGATTTCTCCATTATCCCATTCCCAGAACCCCCTAACATCCATGTGTACAGAAAAGTGGAACATGGGACTGTGTGTCATGCCACCCTTATGGATACTGCCCCAGGACAATCAGGATCAGCTGGATGAAGGGGGAAGAAATCCAGGATCAGGAGACTGAGTGGGGTGGAATCATTCCTAACAGCGATGACACCTTCCACACCTGGGCCAGAACTGAGGCACTGCCAGGGGAGTGGAAGCAGCACCTGTGCCAGGTGGAGCATCCCATAATGCTGGAGCTGGGGATCCTCATCTGGGAAAAGGCTGGAAGTGCAGAATCCATTAATTGGAAATTTGGGAATGAGGAATTCAGGAACGCAAAGCAGCAGGGTGGGGGTTCCCCTTCCCCTTTTCACCATCTTGAGCTTCCCAGAGCAGGAATAAAACTAGAATCTTATCCCAGTGATGCTTGCTATGTCCATCATTGCTGTGTCATGATCCTCATTGGATTCAGCATCTGGAACATGTAACACATGGGATGGTGGCTGGGGATCTGGTAAACATGCAATGGTGGCTGGGAACGAGCACCAATCCACCCAACAGTGTTCTGGGGATCCTGTGCTGTGGGTGCTGCTCACACTTTATTTCTGTAGGGAAATGGGAGAGGAATGAGTACAATACAGTGACCAGTGAGTACCAGTGGCAGATCCAGCTATGGATCACCTCCATGCAAATGAATCCTGGTGTGTGATCCATGCTGGAATCCCACAGATCTTCTCTTTCTGCAGAAACAGGCAGAGAAACCAATTGATTGGCTGCAGGTACAGAGCGGGATCTGTGTGGGATTCCAGAAGGAATATAGGTCATGATTCCAGACTGGGATCAGGTAGAATTCTAAAGCATATCTGCGCTGGATTTCAGAGCAGGATCAGGTTGGATGGATGGAGCAGCACTGGAGTGGGGGGATTCCAAAGCAGAACAGGTGGTACTGATGGGGCAGGACTGGGACAAAATGGATACGGTAGAATCTGGTGGAATTCCAGAGTAGTTCTTGCTCTCTGTGGGCTCTTCAGCCAGATCCAGCCCATGGGATGGGGACAGAGACAGACTGACACCAGTTCTTACTCTCATCCTGGCAGGAATCACCACCTGGATGATCCATGGTGCCAGGTCCAACCCCTTCCTTCTCCCTGCAGAAAGCCGCAAAATGCTGGCAGAGATCAACCTGCTGCTCTCACCCATCACACAGCAGCCCTTTCCAACAGATTGACTTTCTGTTTTCCCATGTTTTAAATTAAAGAATTACAATTATTCCAAATGTTTTAATTCTGGTGTGAAAATACCCTGGTTTGGACAATAAATCCCAGTTCCTTCCTCCAGTGCTCAGCACTGGAATAGGGAACCAGGAATAGAAAAGGGGACATGGGGAACTGGGATGAAGACACTGGGGATAGGTATGGGGACATTTGGAAAGAACTGGAGACACCAGGAGCTTGGAGTGGGCACAGGACTGGGATGAGGATATGAAACCAACACCCAGACCCATCCCTTGGGATTTATTTCCCACTCTGTGTCCCATGTCCAGGAGCAGACATGGGAGATATGGAGACCAGGGATCATGGGGAAATGGTGGTGCTTGGATACAAGTGATCTGTGCATGGGGTATACAAAGAAGGATACAGGGGACATGGGAAATGGCGAGCCAGAGAACACAGATATCCAGGGAATGGGGGGGACCTGGGGAATACAGCAGGGACATGGGAGATACAGGGACCAACACAGCACAGGGAGTTGGGATCCAGAGGACATGGGATTAAGGGATTCACAGGACACTGTGATTGAGGACACGAGGAGCTGGTTGGGGACACAAATACCAGGAATGGGGCTAAATCCCTTTTATTCCCTGTCAGATGCAGCCCCCTTCTTGCTGCCCATGCTGTGAGCTTCAGGCCCCCCAGTCCTGCCTCCTCCAAGGAGCAGACGGCTGTAGACGCCACAGCATTCCCGCAGCTCCGCAGGCGTTCCAGTCTCCACCACAGCTCCGCGCTCCAACACCACGAGACGATCGGCGGCATCCAGCACCCGTGGCCGGTGGGAGACGACCAGCACAGTCCGGGCCAGCCCAGTGCGCAACCAGCGCTGTGCCTGAGCCAAAGAACCCTCATCCCAGCCCGTCCAACTCAGTCCTATCCTACCCAGTCCCACCTGATCCCACCCAATCCCAACCAACCAAGCTAACCCCACTGTCCCATTCCTCTCACTCCCATCCAAACCCTATCCTATTTTTACCATCCCACCTCCCTGTTCTCCATCCCATCCCCATGCCCACTATGCCATCTTGTCCACATTACCCCCATCCCCATTGTCCCATACCATCCAACTCCCACCACCCCAAGCCTTCCCATCACATTCCATTTCTCTGTCCTCATCCCAGCATTCCTATCTCCTCCATTGCCACCCCATCCCACCCCACCCTATCACATCTCTTTGTCTTCATCCCTTCATTCTATATTCCTGCCATCCTACACCCATGGTCTCCATCCCATCTGCACCATTCCCATGCTACCATCCTGTCCTATTTCTCCACCTTGTTGACCCACACCACCTCATCCAAACCCTGTCTTCATCACATCATTCCCACTCCATCCCATTATCCTTTATTCCCACCACCTCATCTCTCCAGTCCCCATCCCACCATCCCATTCCGGCCATGCCATCCCAGCCATCCCACCTTTCCACTCCCATACCATCACATTCCATTTTCACTAACTATTTTCACCCCTATCCCGACCAACCCCCTCCATCCCACCCCACTCACCGCCCCCTCGTCTCCATCATCCAGTGCCTCATCAAGGATAAGGATGGCCGGATGCCGGAGCAGAGCCCGGGCCAGGGCCACACAGCGCCGCTCCCCTGCTGCCAACCGCCCCCCATGCTCCCCCACCTCTGCGGGAGAAATCCCATGGGATCAGTGGGATCCAAGCCTGGGGTTCCCTTCTTCTCCCCACCCCCTGTGCTCCCCCACCTCTGGGGGGGGATCTTGGGATCAATGGGATCCCAGCCAGAGAGGTCCCCCTACTTTCCCTTACCCCCCACCCTCCCTCACCACTGAGGAAGCAATCCCATGGGATCAGTGCGATCTGACATCAGGGACCCCCCTACACCCAACCATCTGCCACCCACCATGCTCTCCCATTCTCTGCCAGAGGATCCTGACATCAGGACGATGTGGCCTAGGGGTGCCCCATCCCCCCAGCTCTCACCAGTGTCCCAGCCTTGCTCCAGCCCCTGGATGAAGTCCATGGCTCCAGCAGCAGTGGCAGCCTCCTGCAGCTCTGACTCTGTGCAGTGCTCCAGCCCCAGCGCAATGTTTTCACGGATCGTTCCAGAAAACAGGACGGGATCCTGCTCCACCAGCACCACCTGCCCCAGCCCCAAGCCCTGTGATGCTGTCTTGGCTCCTGGTGTCCCCATCCCCTTTCCATGACCCCATCCCACCTAGGTGTCTCCATAGTCTCCATCCCTGTTCCCATTGTCCCCATCTGTGTTCCCAGTGTCCCCATCCCTGACTTACCACTTTCCCATCCCCATCCCAATTCCCAACATTCCCATCCCATTTCTCAGTGTTCCTGTCTCACTTTCTGTTGTACCCATCCTATTCCCAGTGTAGCCATTCCTGCTCCTTATGGCCCCACCCATGCCTCCCAGGTCCCAATTCCATTTTAGTGTCCCCCACTCCTGTCTCCATTGTCCCCATTCCATTCCCAGTGTTCCCAGTGTCTCTGCTGTCCCCACCTTTCGGTGCAGGTACTGGTGTTCATATTCTGGCAGTGGGATCCCATCAAGCAGCACCCTCCCACTCCCAGGATCCCGCAGCCGCTCCAGCAGTGCCACGGCCGTGCTCTTCCCGCTTCCATTGTGCCCCGCCAGTGCTGTCACCTCCCCGGATCGCACCTCAAAGGTTACGTCCTGTAGAATGAGGACAGGTGATACCAGAATTCCCACCCCTGGGAAACCCCACCTTCTCCTAGACCCACCTTCAGCACAGGGTGCTCTGGATTCCCAGGATATGTGAAGGAGACCTTCTGAAAAGTGACATGGCCCTGAAGCTCAGGGGGCTCCCGTGTCCCCCTGACATCCCCTGTGGGCTCCCGATCCAGGTATTCCCAGATCTTCCGTCCAGCAGCTGCATTGGTCAAGAATTGATTGAAGCCATAGAGCAGCACCTGAGGAGAAGGAAAGGGGTGGCACTGGGATGTACAGAGGCATGGATGGATGGGCATACATGTGAATTCCATGGAATCACCTGAACATGGCTGCCAACTCTGTCCTGGTACAGCAGGAAGGTGACAAGGACCCCAGGAGTGATGTATCCATCTCGTAGCAGCTGGTGGCTACGGAAGAGCACCAGGACTCGGATGGCCAGTTGGAGCATCTGTGGGTCAGAACAGAGATACTGGTGCCCCCAATCCACCCCTGGTGTCCCCATTCCACCTGTCCCCATCCCACTCCTGGTTCTTTATCCCTGTTCCTGGTGCTCTCATTCCAGTCCTGGTATCCCCATCTCAATCTTGAGGTCCCCATTCCTGATCCTGATGTTCCCAACCTTTGTCCCCAGTGTCCCCATCCTGCTTCTAATGTCACCATTCCCATTCCTGGCATGCCCATTACTGATTCAAACGACCCTGTTCTGGTGCCCCCATTCCTGGTTGTCTCCATTCTGCTCTCAGTACCCCCATTTTAGATGCTGCTTTCCCATTCCTGGTTCCAGTGTTCCTACTCCTAGTATTCCCTTTCCCAGTGTCCTCATCCCTGATCCCTGCATCCCCATTCCCTGGTGTTCCCATTCCCAGTCCCCCCTGACCCTGTGGACAAGGGTGAAGAATGCCAGCTCTAGCTCTATCTGCTCCTTCAGCTTCAGCTCCTTGGCCAGGTTCCAGCTGTGCTGCTTCTCCTCCTCCTCCTCCGCCGAAAAGATACGGATTGTCTCAATGGCTGCAACAGATTCCTGCACCCCTGAGGCTGTCTGGGCGGATGCTTCCAGCATGGATTGCTGAAGTAACTGTGGGCAGCATCAGAGGGTCACCAACTTTCCCAGGTCACCTTCCTGGCCCACCATCCACATCCATCCGTCCCCAGCATTCCTATCCCACCACACCTATTGCAACTCCACTATTACATTCCCACGATCCCACACCTCTCTCTCCCACACCCACCATTCCCATCCATTCTCCCAGTCCTAATCCCACCATCCCCATCCCCACTGTTTCATCCTGTCCCCACCATTCTCATTCCCAGCATCCCATTCCTCTGGTCCTCATCCCTGCTCCCATCCCCCTGGGCCCCATCCAACCACACCATTCCAGCCCATCTCCCTGTTTTATCCCACCATCCCACCTTATCCCATCCTTCTCTTCCCATCCACACCATTCCCATGTCCACCATTCCATTCTATCCCCATGCCAGCATTCCCATCATCTCATTCCTCTGGTCTCTATCCCCTTTCATCCCACCATTTCCATCTCCATTGTATTCCTTTCCATTCTCCATCAACCCCGTCCCATCCTCACCATCTCATTTCCCTGACCTCGATCTCAACTCCACCATTCCCACCCTCTGATCCCACTTCTGTGTTCCCCTCCCAGTCTTTCCCCCCTGTATTCCTGACCTGTTTCCGAGCAGTCTGGATGCGGTGGGTGGTGATTCCAAGGGGCAGCTCCAGCAGCGCCAGCAGCGCCAGCCCTGGTGCCAGCCTCACCATGAATGTTCCCACCACCAGAGCCATTACCAGGCTTCGGAACAGCTGGTTGGCTCCATACGGTGCTGCCGAGCACACCCGTGGCACTTCCATAGAAAACTGAGCCAGGAGCTCAGCTGCAGGGTGAGAATAGAGATTGGGATCATGGTGGGTGGGAATGATGTGATGGGGATCAGTGGGATGGGATGACGGGAACGGTTATGATCATGGTCAGGGTGAAATGGGATGGGACAGCAGAGACAGGATGGTGGGAATGGAGATCATGGGATGGGACGATAGGGACGGTGGGATGAAGCTGGGGACATGCAATGGGATAGAGGCATGAGAACGAGAATAATGGGGATGGGACAGTGGATAAAATGGGGAAGTGGGATTGGGACATTGGGGCAGAATGAAGCCAGGAAGATGGGATGGGATGGGATGGGATGGGATGGGATGGGATGGGATGGGATGGGATGGGATGGGATGGGATGGGATGGGATGGGGCTAGGCCATGTCCCATTACCTGCTGGCACTCCCTGGAAGAAGTCCAGGTCTTGGTGCACCAGGTGGGAAAAGAGCCGGAGACTCAGACTCTGATGGAGACGTGATTTCAACAGCATGAAGAACCCCCCACGGCACCCGGAAAACAGCACACTAGGGGGACACGAGGACATGGTGACATCAGGGACACTGGGGACATGGGGAAATGCCCTGAGAATGCTGCAACCCACCTAGTGGCTCCAGCAGCCGCCACCATCCCGATGGCTCCTGCGGTGACTCCATCCCCACTCCCGATGGCATCGAGCACCTTCCCAGTGACATACGGTCCCGACGTCTCCCCTGGATGTCACCAAGACCGTGTCACCATGGGTATGACGACTGACATAGGAGGACCCTGATTTGTGAGGCGCAGGACCCAGTCTGGGGAGTGGGGATCTAATTTTGGGAATGCAGAACGCGACTTGGGCAGGAGACAATTTAGAGGGATCAGGACCCAATTTGGGGAGTTTAGTGCCAAATTTAGGGGTTTGACACCAAATTTAGAGAGTTAGGTGCAAGTTTGGTGGGTTCAGCACACAATTTTTGGGGTCAGAACCTTGGTGTCCCCATAGCCTCCATCCCTGATCCTATTGTCCCCATCTGTGTCCCCATCCCTAACTTCCCACTTTCCCAATGTCTTGGAGGTCAACATCCAGACCCTAAGTTTGAGGGGTCAGCACCCAATTTTGGGGGCTGAACACTCAAGTTTGTAGGGTCAGAACCCAATTTGGAGGGCCAGCACCCAACTGAAGAGGTCAACTCCCAATTTAGGGGGGGCTCACCACTCAATTTTAGGGTAGTCATCACCTATTTAGGGACTCAGCATTCAATTTTTAGGGGCCAGCATCCAATTTGGTGGCGGGGGGCAGGCGGTGTCCAAATATGGTGGGTTCTCAATTTGGGAACCCAAATTTGGGGTGTCAGTGCCTGTCATCACTTGTCACGCACCAACGGCCGCCAGCACGAGGCAGAGGAAGGCAGCTCCAAGGACGTTCCGCTCCACCCAGATCAGTGCCAGAACGCGCCAGACGGTGCCAGGAGCCTTGGGAACGCCGCCGGGGGTCTCAGGGGCACCGCCGGGGGCCGGGGGGGTGGCCCAGGCCAGCAGAGCCAGTACGGCAGCTGCGTGGGTGACCCCGAGCCAGGCGGGCACGGCGGCCGCCAACAACCCCGGCCCAGCTCCGGGTAGCCCCAGGAGGTGCCGGGAGGTTCCGAAGGCCGCGGGGGTGGTGGCGACCGTGACGGCGGCCGCGGTGGCCCCGGAGGGACGGCGCGGGTGCAGCAGCCAGGCGGCCACGACCAGGACTGGCAGGCGCAGGGCGGCCTCCAGCCACACGCCCGCCAAGCCCAGCGGCGCCAGCACCGGAACCAGCGGCACCAATAACACCAGTGCCAGGGCATCGACCACCAGCAGAAGCCCGGGCAGGAGAGCAGCGGACGGCAGCGCCATGGTGGGACCAGTACAGACCAGTGTAATGCTCCCTGTGTGGCTCTCGGTGAATGATCGACAGCCTGTGAACTCACCAGTTAAAATCAGTTAGGACCGGAGTGCTCCCCTGTCCACAGCAGTGGTCTCAACCTAGACTACGGTGCTGCCAGTCTAGCCCCCTGAGCTCAGCAGTTCACACTAGTGCTCCCAGTCCAGCCTGGGGCGCTCCTCAGTCCAGACGAGGCACTTCCCTGTCCAGACAGGACGCTGTTCAGTCCACCCCAGCGCTCCCAGTCCAGCCCTCTCAGCTCCCCAGTCCACATCAGTGTTTCTAGTCCAGCTTGGGACACTCACCAGTCCACACCAGTGCTCCCAGCAGCTCCCAGAAAGGTCCGTTAACGTTTCGCTTTCCGCCCATCTCGCTCTGACCCGCTCCTCCCGCCCTCACCACGCCCCCCGCCCGCCCATCTCCCCGCCTACTCCCCGCCTACTCCTGGCATCGCCTCCATCTTCTCACAACCTGCTCCGGCTCCCTCTGCCGGGCAACCGATGATGTCACCTCCCTCTTCACCAATCACAGATGTTCATTTCTCGCGTAGGCGTGTCAGGCCGGGATTCCCGGGGATTCCCGCCGGCCCCGCCCCGCCCCCCGCGCGCCGTTAAGGTTTTCCGGGAAAGCGCGGCGGCATCTGGGAAGGGGCCGGGCCGGATCGGGGTGGCTTCAGTCACTCCGGGACCTCCGTAACCCAAAAGGTCCCCACTAGGACACACTGATAGGGGAACCGGGACCCGGCACGGACTCTCTGGGAGCCTCCGGAACCAACCGCGAGAAGAACCGGGATCAACCGGGAGCAGGACCGGCACCCCCCAGGACTAGACCAGGACCTACCAGGACCTATCAGGACCCAGCAGGACTCACCGGTCCCTCTATCCATGATGTTGTCTCCCCCCACACGCCGGCTCCTGGCCCTGCTGGGCCCCGACCGCGGGCGCTGGATGCTGGTGGGGGGGCTGATGTCAGCTTCTGCCCTAGGTATGGGGGGACCCCGACGTGGGGGAGGGGCAGGACCCCTTTGAGGGGCTTCGGGATCTGATTTAGAGAACTTGGAGAATTTGGACATAACTGGGGGGGGGGGGGGCAGGACAACTGGGGGGGGGCAGGACCCGATGGGAGGTTGCAAAGCAAATTTGAGGCGTCAGAACCCAGTTTGGGGGAGGCAGGATCTGATTTGAGCAGGATCAGAAACCAATTTGAGGGTCAGGACCCAATTTAGAGGTAGTGAGCACCCAATTTGGGGTATCAGGATCCAACTTCGGGACTCGACACAGTTTTGGGAGTGGTCAGGATCCAATTTTTGGGCCCCAGCCCCTAATTCCCGGGTCACCACCCTGTTTCAGGGCATTGGGTTTCCCCCATCTTGATGCCATGTCCCCACAGGTGAAGTGGCTGTCCCGTACTTCACGGGCCGTGTCACCGACCGGGTCACACAGGAGGACGCAGCAGCAGCCGTGTGGCCCCTTGTGCTGGTGGGGCTCGGCAGGTGGGTGACACCGGAGCCACAGGGACACCCCGAGGTGCCAGTGACCCCGCGCACTCCCCTGACTCCGCTGTCCCTGCAGTGCCATCACCGAGCTGGCCTGTGACAGCATGGCAGCTGTGGGGCTGACACGGGCGCGGGGCCGGCTCCAGCGCGGTGCGGTGGCCGCAGTGCTGCGCGGGGACGTGCCCGGGCCGGGGAGCAGTCTGGGGGACACGCCAGGCGCGGTGGCGGAGCGGGTGACAGGGGACGCCGAGGCGGCGCACTCGGCGCTGGGCGATGCGCTGGTGCCGGGGCTGTGGGCATTCACACGGGCTGTGTCACTGCTGGCCACGGTGGCCTGGCTGTCCCCGGTGCTGGGCCTGCTCACTCTCCTGGCACTGCCCCTCTTCCTGCTGCTGCCACACAAGGTCGCATGCATCCAAAAGGTACTGAGGGGATATGAGGTGTAAGGGGTCCTTGTTACCACCTCCCTGTGGTGTGCCTTGTCACCTCCCTGTCCCCAATGTCATCTCCCTGGGCCCCTTGTCACCTCCCTGTACCTTGAGTTCACTCCAAGTCCTTCCTGTCCCGTCTCTGTGCCTGTGGTTACTTCCCCATGCCCACTGTTATTACCTCCTGTCCCCTGTTTTCCTCCCGGTGCCCCCAACTCCCATCCCAATGGTGATCCCGAGGTGACTTCCCTGTCCCCACATGACCCCATGGTGACCCTGTGCTGACCCTGATGTAACCCTCCTGTTCCCTCTGTGACCCTATGGTGACCCTGTGGTGATCCCCTGTCCCTCTCTATCCACCCAGTGTCCCCCCATCCTTGTGGTGGCCCCTCTGCATCCCCATGGTGACCCCCTTGTCTCCACTGTGACCCCAGAGTGACCCACTGTCCCCTGTGTCCCTAGGACCTGGCACGGCAGGTGCGGATGGCGCAGGCCAGCACCACTGCGGTGGCCCTGGAGTCACTGGGGGCCATAGGGACTGTCCGGGCCTTTGGGCATGAGGCTGGTGTCACCAAGCGCATCCAGCAGCATCTCGCCCAGGGACACCAGCTGGAACAGAGGGAGGCGCTGGCCTACGCAACTGGGCTCTGGGCCAGTGGGGTATGGGGTCATTGAGGTCACAGTGGGTTGAGGAATGGTGGCATGGGAATGGGATATGTGTTGGCACAGGGCTGGGAGCAAGGGTACATAGTGGCAGGGGGCTGGGCAGCATGGGAATGTGGTGGCATTGGAATAGGGGATGTGGGGATGTGGCAGCAGGTGGTCACAGATGTGGTGGCAGGGGGATGAAGACGTGGGAAAACAGGGATGGTGGCACAGGGATGGGAGATGTAGTAACAGGGGCTGGGGAACAGGGACACAGTGGCAAAGGGCCAGGGGACACGGGGACATGATGGCATGGGGGTGGCAGGACATGGGGAGCAGCAGTGTGGGGCCAGGGGACACGGAAACATGGGGGCCTAGGGCTGAGTGGGATGGGGATGGGTGGCCTGGGGGAGGGGACATGGTGATATGGGGTTGGGGCACACAGTGACATGGGGCTGGGCAAATACTCTGTGTCCCTGTGTCCCCAGTTCCCTGCACTGGCCCTGAAGCTGGTGCTGCTCCTCTTGGGGGGATACTTGGTGGCTGCAGGGACTGTCACCCCTGGGGAGCTGGTCAGCATCCTCATGTGCCAGCTGCACTTCACCAAGGCTGTGGAGGTGACAAGTGTGTTCCCTACATGTCCAGTGTGTGTCCTCTCCTGCCCCCAACCTGTCGCCAACCCCATTCCCTGTGTCCCATGTCCCCTCACCATATACCCATGTCTCCACACCCTCCCAGAGATGTCCCCATGCTCTCCTGGCCATATTCCCATCCCTGTCTCCTGTGTCCCCAGCCCCTCCCTGTTGTGTACCCTTCATGTCCCCAAGTTCTCTCACTTATGTCCCACTATGCACCTGCCATGTGCCCACCAGCTCCCTGTGTCCCCATCCATGTCCCCCTGCCTGTTCCCCATGTCCCCAGCCTGTCCCAGCCATGTTTTTTCCTCCTAGTCTTTAACATAACCCTGCTGTGTCCCCTCCATGCTCCCAAGTCCCATCCCCACCTGGCTGTGCCTCTCCCTGTCCTGATGTTCCCTGATGCTCCCCTCCGTCCCCAGTGTCTGCCATGTCCCCAGGCCATGCCATAGCTCCCCTATATCACCTCATATCTCTATGTGTCCTCCTTATGTCCCTGTGTCCCCAATGTGCTCATGTCTCAGGTTGTGCTCCTATACCGCCCTATCCTGGCCAAGGCTGTTGGCTCCTCTGAGACACTCCTGGAACTGCTGGAGCAGGCCAGGACGGTGACACCTGCAGGGCCACCATCACCTGTCACCCCCCAGGGTGATGAGACCACATGGACACGAGGCCTATGCCTTAAGGATGTCTGGATGTCGTACCCTGGGCGGTCCGAGCCAGTCCTCAAGGTGATGGGTGACATAACGGCATGGAGACATGAGAGTATTGTGAACATGGGGGGAACATGGGACACGGGGACAGGGGGATATTGGAGACATGGGGAGGACTTGGGGTGATATGGGACACGAGCACGAGGGGATATTGGGGGATATGTGTGTCCACGGGGGGACACACATGGGACACTGGGAGGTGTCGGGTGCGAGCCTTGTTTTTGCCACCAGGGGGTGTCGCTGTCACTGGGCCCCGGAGAACTTGTGGCCGTGCTGGCGCCCCCTGGCGGCGGGAAGAGCTCACTGGTGGCGGCGGCCCTGGGGCTGCGCTCCCTGGCGAGCGGGGCGGTGCTGCTGGACGGGATTCCCCTGACTCCTCACTCCGACCCTGCTCTGCGGCAACAGGTGACACACACAGGCCACCCCCAAACTGCCACAGCCACCCCTTAGGTCACTATCCATTCCCTGCTGCTGTCCCCCTGTCACCAAACCTCTCCAATGTGTCCCCATGGCTATGTGTTCCCTGGGCAACCTGTAATTCTCAACAGGTCCCCACAGCCACCCCTAGGTCTGCACTTGATCCTCAACAGGTCCCCACTGCTACCCCCAGGTCACTCCTGTGCCCCTAGTGGGTCCATACTGCCTCCCCAAGGTCACCAGTGGGTGCCTTAGTGCCACCCTTTGGGTCCCCACTTCCACCCTAGTGTCACCAGTAGGTTACCATGGTTACCCCCCGGTCACCCATTGTCCCAACATCCATGACCACCCTGTCACCCAATGTTCTCAACACATCCCCACTGCCACTCCCAGGTCACTCTGGTCTTCCCGGCAGTTCTTCACAGCCATCTCTATGTCATCAGTCAGCCTCACCATGACCCTGCCACCACCCCATGTTGCCAAATGTCCCCTCCTTGTCCCTGCCAAATCCCTATTTGATACCATGTTCCCCCATGTCCCTGCAGGTGGCTGGTGTCCCGCAGTGTCCATCCATCTTGTCTCGCTCCCTCAGCGCCAACATCACACTGGGCTGGGGACACAATGAGGGGACACAGGTGATGGCAGCAGCACGGCGGGTGGGGGTGCACACTTGGGCCCAACAGCTGCCACATGGCTATAACACAGGTACAGCAAGTGTTCCCATGGTCCCCCTGTAGTGTCCCCAGCGTACAACAAAGATGTCCTGAAAGTGTCCCAATAATGTGTCCAAGGTGTCCCCTTGGTCTCCCCAGTTTCTCCAGTGTGTCCCCATCATGACCCTATGATGTTCCCATAGTGTCCCCTACTGTTCCCATGATGTCACCTCACCATCCCCAAGGTGTCTGTAATTTCCCACAGTCTCCCCACCATGTTCCTTCTGTCCCCTCACTGTTCCCTGACTGTCCCATGGTCTCCCCATGCTGTCCCTTCCATATCCTCTCTGCTTCCCTGCTGTCACCTCGCTGTAACATGTATTTTCTCCCTGTGCACCCCAGAGCTGGGGGTGTAGCTTCCTAACATGTCTTCAGTGTCTCCCCTTGGTGTCCTACATGTGTCTCCATGGTGTCACCACAGTGACCCATTGTTGTACCTTTGCTGTCCACTCTCTGCCTGCTCCCAATTCCCCATGGTGTCCCCTCAGTATCCCTTCTCTGCCTTCTCCCTGTCCCCTCACTGTCCCCGGAGAGGCGGGTGCACAGTAGGTGCAGCTCCCCAATGTGTTCACACAATGTTCCTGTGGTGTCCGCACAATGTCCTTGTGGTGTTCCCATGATGTCCCCTCTGTTCCCAGAGGTGGGCCCACGAGGGATGCAGCTTTCAGGGGGGCAGGCACAAGGGGTGGCACTGGCCCGGGCCCTGCTCAGAACCCCCCGAGTGCTGGTACTGGATGAGCCCACACGTTCACTCGATCCCATGACCCGGCACCAGGTAGGTCACAGCTCTGTCCCTGTGTCCCATGGTCCCATCTCCCAGGTCTCCTGGGTCCCCATGTTGTCTGGGTCTTCACTCCCTGTGTCCCCTGGCTCCTCAATCTTCATGTCCCCCATATGCCCTGTGTTCCCTGGGTCACCATGTCCCCTGGGGTCTCCTAAGTCACCAAATTCCCTGGATCCCTGCCCCTGTGTCCCTTTAGTCCCTGTGTATCCCCTGGGTCCCTTCCTTGTCCCCTTGTTCTCTGGGTTCCCACTCCCCATGTCCTTTTGGCTCCTGAATCCTTGTGTCCCCTATATCCCTTGGGTCCCCACTCCCCAAGTGCCTTGTATCACCCTGTTCCCACTCCTTTGTCCCCCTGGTTGTTGCCCCCCATGTCTCCTGAGGGGCCCTGGGTCTCCTGGGTCACCTGGAGAGGGTCCCTGCCCCTGCCTCTCCTTGGTCCCAGTGTTTCCACCTACCCTGAGTCCCCACGTGCTCATATCACCTGAGTCCTTGTCCCACATGACCTCAATCCCAGAGTCCCCCTGGTCCTGGTGTCCTCTGGGTCTACATGTCCCTACTTCCCAGATATGCTCTCCACCCTGGGGTCCCCTGACACCCCCATGTCCCCCATCTCCACCACGTCCCCCCGTGTCCTCATGTGCTCTCACGCCGCTGTGTTCCCGCAGGTGGAGCAGGAGCTGCTGTGTCCCGGCGGTTCAGAGGCAGGGGAGGGGCCGGCAGTGCTACTGGTGACAGGACAGGTGGCCCTGGCCCAACGGGCGTCGAGGGTGGCCCTGCTGGAGGGGGGACTGCTGCGGGAGCTGAGGAACCCCGGGGAGCTAAAGACCCTCCCGTGGGGGACACTGGGGGACACTGGGGATGAGGAGGGGGATAACTAGGGCTGGGAGGGGGACACTGGGGATGGAGACTGTGAGAACAGGAATGAGGACGCTGGAGGGGGAGGGGCAGTGGAGACATGGGGAACGAGGATGGGGACACCATGGGGGGAGGGTGACATGGGGGCCGGGGCTATTATAATGACCGAGTGTGAAACCAATCAATAAATCTGCAAATCTATACATCAACAAATCAATAAATCAAACAATAAAGGCGTAGAGAGTGGGGCTGGGGCAGGGACCCGCCCCCGGCACGGCCCCGCCGCCCCTCCCCCCCATGACCTCATCGTGTTGATGGAGAAAATTCCTTGGCGGGGGCGGGGGGGACACACGAAGGGGAGAAAAGGGGGAGGACCAAGGGAAGACAATGTGTGGACACGGGGTGCTCTCCCCCACTCTGCTCTTGCCCACGTCTGGCCCCCGCTCCCGACATTTTGAGGGTTCCAGGAGCGCCGCCTCCCCCCCCCCCCCCCCCCCCCCCCCCCCCTCCCGCGCTGTTGTTGTTGCTGCCGGGGCAGTGAGTCACGGTCACGCCCGGACTGGGAGCACTGGGAGGACTGGGAGGGGTTGTGCTGGGGCACTGAGAGCACTGGGATAAGCCAAACTGGTGTTACTGGGAACTCTGGATCAGGCTGTGCCACATTACTGGTGTTACTGAGAGCATTTGGACAGACTATACTAGTGTAACTGGGAGGACTGGGGTGGACTGTGCCGTGTTACTGGTGTAACTGGGAACTTCAGGATCTGTTACTAGGAGTCACTGGTTAGGCTCACTGGGGTTTTTGAGGTTACTGGTGTTACTGGAATGGGCCATAATGGTGTGTTGCTAGGAGGACTGGGGTGCGCTGTGCCGCATTACTGGTGTCACTGGAAGCAATGGGATGGGCTATACTAGCGTTCCTGAGAGCACTGGGATGGCTTTCCCATGTTACTGGTGTCACTGGGATGGGCCATACTAGTGGTATTGGGAGCCATGGGTCATGCTACGCCGTATTACTGGTGTTATTGGGAGCCATGGGTCATGCTACGCCGTATTACTGGTGTTACTGGGAGCACTGGGGGCTGGAGGGTAGCTGGCACTGGGGTTACTGGTGCTGTTGGAGCACTGGGATGAGGTGTCCTGTGTAACTGATGTTACTGGCAGGACTGGGATGAGATGGAGGACAGGCCCTACACTGCTAGGAGTTCTGTTACTGGCATCACTGGGAGCACTGGGATGGACTTCACTGAGGGCCTTGTGAGCTGGGGGTCAGGCTGAGGCACGTTACTGGTGTCACTGGTGTCACTGGGAGCCCCTCCCTCTCGATTGTTTGGTTTCCATGGCGACTCCCCAAACACGGGCGGGGGTGGCTCCCCTGGGGGTGGTGGGGAGGGAGTGGCCCAGGCCCCGCCCCTGGGTCAGCCCCTGCCCCCGCCCCCGATGGGCCACCCCGCCCGACCCAGAGCGAGAGCGGAGCGGGACCGGCCGGAGGGATGGGGGGGGGGGGGAC